>JAADYG010000928.1:0-11518 GCA_023338115.1 Phytopythium boreale | reverse complement strand
TCTCTATTTGCGCCAAAGTTAAAGCCTTCTTTTATTGTAAATCTGTATGTAATTCGTACAGATTAACATAAAGAGTCTCGCTTCCTCACACAGCGCCTGTGTAAGCCTAAATAACCGAGCGTAAAGCTTCGCCCGGTTACATCATTCGACGCTCAGATACCCAGCGCTTGCAATCGGTGCATGCTGGAGTTAAAATTTAATAGATCTGCGAGCTGATCGCACCTGAATACGTTCAAAACGCGGAAAAGTAACAAGAGCAATTCTGTGTTGTTTTCCGAGAATTTGACTCTAGTATCACTGCCCTACGTCATTGTCTCTGAGATGCCAAATCAACCAAACCATGTTCGCCTACTAAAATATTGGTTGCTATACGTTAAGTATTTAGGTAAAAATACGTGTCAATTAATTGTGACATGGCACAGTTCTGATTTCACCTATCCACAACTTGCACAGGGTCGCCCTGAGGACGTAGCACTTACGGTACTGGGGCACGATGTGTGATCCTTATCATAAAAACAGCCAAAAACGTGGTACCTTCGTACAGGCAACAATGATTAATGCTCTGGCAGTGCAGTATCTGGAAGCGAGGAGACGAGACGGAGACGAGGAGAGGACGAGAAGAGCAAAAGAGACGGTAAAACCAAGAGTGAGATTGAAAATTTATCGGGAGTAGGAAAATCTCTGAACCACTCATTCTGAATATAAGGTATTGCAGTTCATTCTCAACATGTATAAATGATTAGAGGTGGAGTGCAGTTGCATCACCTGTTGACGATTCGATCTCTCAACACAGTAGCGCAATATCGTAAAGGCATCCGAATACACCGAGCCAGCAGGGCGAATATCCGACATTTTTGCTGTCAATGAGCCTTCCCATTCGATCAACTCGGCGCTTGTTGAAGTCGCACACTTAGAAATAGAAAGCATTTAGAAACTGTTGGTAGAAATGTCTGACAAATTCGTGCTAAGCTTACTGTACCTCTGCACTTCACATGAACGCATTGCATCCACGTCAAACGACACACAAGCTGTTGGACAACTCGCTCCGGCCCGAAGGCCGGTTTGCTCAAAGTTTCGTGCACGTCTAGGATGTGTACCGCATCGCATGTGCGTCAGCTGGGTAACTAAATACGGTAGGCGGGTCCTCAGCAGTGTACATATTCCACTGAACGCAGTCACCTATCGTCTGGTCAAACCCAAGCGAGTGACGGCGACGATCTCTACGCCCACGCATCAAGGATCTCCTTGCGTGCCTGTTGGAGCCCTGCGTCGTCGCGGTCCACCGCCTCGACCGAGATCCCGGGGAAGTTGCTCTGGAAGAGCGCCTTGAGCTGCGGCAGCTCCTCCTTGGGCGGTGCGTAGGTGCCGCTGTTGTTGTCGATCACCAGCTTGAACTGACCAAGGTGAGTCTTTTCGATGTGGAACTCACCCGCGTACCTGCCCACAAATGCGCGTTAGTGTTCGAATCTTGATCAACCGCACAAGCCTAAGTGAGAACGCACGTACAAGACAGAGAGCTGGGCGCACGAGTGCAGCATGTGCTTGGAGAGCATGTCCTTGAAGAAGGCGGCGCCCGTCTCGGAGAAGTACCAGCCTTTCTTGGTGATGGCGTACGTGAAGAGGACGGGCTTGCCGAGACGCCTACCGTCGTGGACGAGCTTGAAGAAGTCGGCGGGCGATGCTATGGAGCTGTACACGGTGTTCTGGTTGTGCATGTAGATCACGGCATGCTGCGCGGAGATCGCCTTGCGCAGAACCGGTGCCTCTGGGTAGTCTGAGGAGAAGATTCTCTGAATGGCCGGGTAGTTCTTGTTCCACTCGTGCTCAGTCGGAAGGAACTGCGGCATGTTCTGCAGCTCGACATGGTACGCCAAGGATTCAAGCTTGGCGTCATCCGACACGGACTGGGTAATGATGCCAGTGGCCACGCTCGAGTGCACCGAGTAGTGGACAGGCCCGTACTGTTGCAGCACTGCGTTCCGCTCGGGGTTGATCGGATGCGTCTTGACCTGCCAATGCGATGCACACGGTATCGTTCGTCAGTGCTCACACACGTCGTGCACCAGGGGGAAGCACCAATACGACTCGACCTTCACGACGATAGTGCCGGCGCTTTTCCCGTTGCGCATGATTGGCAGCTCGAATGCGGCCTCTCTGCCGTCCGTGTTGGGCGCGCGGAACTGCGTCTCGCCCAGCGGGTCGTCGGCGTCCATGTCCTTGTCGAACAAGTACAGCTTGCACAGCGTGTCCGGCCTGACGTTCTTGAAGAAGAACGTCTCATTCCACACGGGCTCGAGCGTGTTGAAGATGGGGCGCGTCCTGTTGCAACACAAAAGGCACGGCGGCAGCTCCTGTCTGCATGAGAACCACCTTCCCACGGACGCCAAGCGGAGCTGAGCGACGCGGGACGCACCAGGCCACCTTCTTCCCCTCGACCTCGATCACCACATACGCATCGCTCGAGGACAACTGGCCCTTGAGCGCTGCCGTCAGGCCAAAGTAGTCGCCGGCGGCGATGCCCTGCGAACGGCCGTGCAAGTAAGGGCACGCAGCGTCAGTAGGAGCAAGTCCGGCGGGCAGGAACACAATCGAGAGGTCGACCTATAGAGAGGACATACTTTGGCGGAGACGATCTGCAGCTCGACGTCGAGCACGGCGTTCGCGGGCGCGGCCGACGTGGACGATGACGCCGAGGAGCCGGACGACGAGGACGGAGCCTGGCCCATGGTTCTTGTGCGGGGCGGACGGGAATTCTTGGAATGTGGCCAATATCAGGACTGAAGGTCGGAGTGTATGCGACACGGGCATGGGTGCGCTCTGGTCGGACGGCTCAGTAAACTGTATTACGAACCCGCGACCCGTGCTCACTGTGACTGTGACTGATTGTGCGGCTCGCGGTTGTGAACCCACTGTCACCACGAACCCGCGAGCCTGGGTTCTCGGGTTGGATCGGTAAACCGCTCCCATCAAAGCTGACTGATACCGCATAAATTGTACCTATCACCTGAGACAGCTTAGCGCGTAATGACGTGGTTGAAGCAGACCTGGCGACCTCGAATGCGTTGCACCGACTGCAAAGCCATGATACCAGTAGGCATCTTTTTATATCCCTACGTATCTACCAACTGAGACCACTCTTCACAGGGTGAGACGACCTCGACGATGATCGCCCGGCGCATTATGTTTGGCTGAGCGAACGGCTCCGCTCAAAACTATTCACTCAGTCTATTTATACCTAGTGGGAGCCGTCGTGATCCCCGATGTCCAAGGTGTCGCCTCATTCTGTAACAGCCTGGAGCGCGGCAATCGCACCTGCAGAACAGCACTACAGCATCAGGGCGAGATGGTCGAAGGCGGGCATGAGGCGTCGGCCAAGGTGAGCCCAAGCTCGACGGAGAACCGGACGCCGCTGACGCCCATCAGCCTGAGCAAGCTCACGATGCTGGAGCGCGAGCACACTCCGTTGAAGTCGGGGCGGCTCCGGCTAATAGGGATGGGCGTGACCAAAAACGACGTCGTGCCGGCGTCGAACCGCTTGTCTCTCAAGCTCGCCGAGCAAGAGCGGCAGGTGCGCCTGGCCCGCTCGAGCCAGAAGCACAAGTACATGCTTCTGCCGGACTCCATGATCCGGTACTGGTGGGACCTCGTGATGGCTCTCGTGACCATTGTGCTCATCTGGCGAGTGCCCTACACCATCGCCTTCGGGGAGGGGAACAAGCTCTACTGGTACGTCTTCAACAAAGGAACCGACGCGATCTACCTGCTCGACGTCGTGCTCAACTTCCGGTACGTCTCAGCGGTTCACTTGCCTCCACCGGCAGTGTGACTTCTCCTTTCCTGCTTTGCTCGGCTTCTAACTCTCGCCGCCACGCTTCAGAACGGGCTACACGGACGACGCCGAAGTGGTCATGGATAGCAAGAAAGTCGCGATCCGATATCTGAAGGTAAGAGCCATTGCGCATTGGAGCCTTAGCTAGACTGACGACTAACAGACTGTTGCGTGTCATATCTGATCGATTGCAGAGCTGGTTCCTGGTTGACCTCATCGGGTCCATTCCCGTCGAGTCCATGCTTCGAGCGCACTCGTCTGGCGTCGAGCGGAAAGCGATCAAGGCGTCGTTCAAGTACGTTAAGATACCCGTAAGTGTTCGCATTGTTCTCTCACCTGTTATCATGCTGACTCCCGGGCGCTTGAGGAGTTGGAAGCGTACTCGCGCGATATCGCTAACGCTTGCCTTGCAACCGTTGCCCTTCGCTCCACTTTAGAAACTCTTCCGGATCACAAGGCTGATCAAATTTGTCCAGTGCGTGCTCATCGCTGCGGATTGTTTGCTGAAGCCTTCACAGTTCCCAGACTGACTCACCCCTCCATCCACTCCTACATATCTACAGGAAGTACATGAAGTACGCGTATGCGGTCCAGGTATTCGCGTGCTACATCACCATCATCCACTGGGTTGCGTGCCTCTGGGCTGGCCGGGTCGTGGAGCTAGCAGAATACGGCGACGAGTTGCTCGAGTACAGCGAGGCAGTCTATTCGGCTGTGCTGCTCATGCTCAACATCTCTGGCGTGGACGTCAAGCCGGAGTGGGCCTTCGTGTGCGCACTACTCGGCCTCGTCGGCTTTCTGTTCCAGTGCATGACGCTCGCGAGCGTGACGGCGGTCGCCATGAGCTCCGGCTCCCGCGCGCTGCAGTACCAGGAAAAAGTGAGGATGGTCATGAGCGACCTCAAGGCGCTGCAAGTCCCCGTGGAGCTTCGCAAGGCAATTAAGTCGTACTACGAGGCGCTGTGGCGCATGAAGAACACGTCCGATCGGTACGAGAAGGCGATCTACGAGGACGAGGACTTGTCGCCGGCCCTGCGCGCCGAGATCGCGCTGTACATCCACCGCAGCTTGGTCGCGACCGTGCCGCTCTTCCAGGGCTGCTCCGACTCGTGCCTCGTCTGCGTCGTCATGAAGCTCAAGACGCAACTCTATATGCGAGGCGATGTCGTGTACCACAAGGGCGACCCGGCCAACTCGATGGTCATCATCAGCCGCGGCAAGGTCAAAGTCATCTCCCCCGACAACGAAGGCATGCTTGCCGTGCTCAAGCCCGGCAGCTTCTTCGGCGAGATCGGCCTGCTGCGGAACATGACTCGGTCGTGCACGGTCATCGCTGGGACCTTTTGCGAGCTCAAGTCGCTCGACCGGCGCGACGCCGAAGAGGTGTTCGACTCGTTCCCGCAGATCTATGATCGGCTCTTCGCCGAGGCCGAGAAGCGCCGCCAGGACACGCGGCTCAAGGCCAAGCTCTACAACGTCAAGGTGCTGGACAACGCGCACGCGGTCGACGTGAGTAGCATCGTGGACACGCAAAGCCCCGGCGAGAACCCCAACCCAAACCTGCAGCCGTTCATGCACGGCGGGTCCGATTCGGGCGGCGACTCGTATACGAGTGGCACAAAGAAGAAGCTCGTGCGCGGCAACTCGTTCCAGTCCGAGGAAGGCGGCGTCATCAACTCGGAGCTGGACAGCATGACGCACAACCTCGAGGAGATCCAGCGGCTCATGGACGTACTCAAGGACACGCAGTCGCGGCTCGCACGAGTTCACCAGCGACGCGAATCGATCCACGCGGCGCTCGGTGGTGTCAAACAAGGTGTGTTGCCGACTCTCACCCCCACTATGATCGCGCATGCGCATGGAGTTGGCCACAATGGGAATGGGAACGGTTCGTTGAGGTCACTTGAAACGTTCGGCCAGAGTGGGCATGGCAATGGCTCGCAGCGATCACTTGGCGCGCTTTCGCCACCTGGGGGTGAGCCGATCGGCGTCCCGGAGCTGGAGCAGCTGCCCACGGAGGTGGTCGTGCCTCCCAGCCTAAAGAAGATGCACCGCCGACAGAGCAGCTGGTAGCCAGGAAGTCGAGCTCAGCACGGGCGCAATAGAGATCGAAGGAGGATACTAGTTCTTGCGCTGTTGGTTGCCAAAAGCGACCGTCCATGACGACACTTGTACGATCGAAAGCACACATCGATGAAGCGTTTGTTGCGTTCGTTCGCGTTACCCACACGGCCCGCGGCGTAGCAAGCAGACCAAACAAATAAAAAAAAGCTCATGCGCAGCGGTGTATTCTCACCAAATTTCAATTCCAAGCGGGACAGCCGCTACACATTCTCGTCACCTTGGCTGCCCGCTGCGTACCCCAGCTCCCTCCTCGCCGGGAGCCGATCGTTTGGTCAAGTGAGCGTCAATAAAAAACGCAGGCAACTCCACCGTCGCCGGTCAGCGGACCAACTTATAGGGTCTTGGGCTTCTTGGCGTCGGCCGGCTCGTCGGGCTGCACGACGATGGTCTGGATGCCCAACATCGTATCGCGGATCTCGACCTTCTTCTGGAGCTGCTCCATGCGCACGTACTGCATAAATATCGGCCCGTGGTAGGCCGAGAGCCCCATGAAAATGTGCCACCTATCGATTGAGCGCACACCACAGATGAAAGCATCAGCACTTCCACTCCGTAGTTCCAACTGATGATCACGCACCGAGAGAAGCAGTACTACGTACCAGGCGTGGCCCTGCGGGTTCACCGGCAGCTCGCGCATGACGTGGCAGTAGTGGTAGTCCACGAGCCAGAAGGCGAAGCCGATGAGGCTGAAGTAAATGTACGAGCGCGCCAGCGCCAGCGCGCGCGGGTTGTGCACTTGGTTGTAGTGGATCCCGAGCCGCACGGCGCAAAACACGGCGAGCACGCCGAAGAAGATCTGGAAGAAGGTTGTGAACCGGTAAATGGAGTGGATGACGGCGAACGCCACGCCGACGAACACGAGGAACGCGATGACGAGCGAGTTGGGCACGCGCAGCTGCTCGATCTCGTTGTTGTACACAATGTAGATCCTGTCCAGTTCAACACAAAGCGGTTAGCTCACCGTGTACACGCAAAGCGCCTCCAGACCCATTGACAGACTCACCAAGTCAGCATGGCCCAGATCATGGGCGTCTCATCGCACTGCTGGTATCTGCCGTTCACACACGCACAGACAGCACTTGTCGTCAGCGCATTCCGCTATACCCGCAAGTTGACCGAGCCGACAATACGTACACGTGCTGGAGCGTGCCGTGGAACATGGCCGAGCCGAAGCCCGTGACCATGATGCCGATGAACTGCAGGTGGAAGCGCCACTCGAAGCCCTGCTTCATGGACTGCGCGAGGCCGTAGAGACCGACGAGCACGAAGAGCAGGTTGCTGACCGTGTTCCAGTACTCGGCCACGTAGTAGCTGCGCTCGTAGTTGACCTCGCACCAGTCGATCGTGGACGTGGCCGCGCCCCAGAACCCCTCGCGCGCGCTGGCCGGCAGGTCCGACCGAAGCGACGCCATTGAGTGCACAGCAGCGGCGCTCATGGCTGCTTCGTTGGCTTATAAGCTGGATATGGAGCTTGAGAGTCCGCCGCTTGGCTGGTCCGGGCCGTTTTCCGTTCTGGAAGGCCCTTCAGTGCGCGTCCGTCGCCAGCGCCCGAGACAAGCCGCGAGCCGCAAAGCTTCGCGTGTACGCGACCTTAGGAGCAACTGACGCTTTCCGGGAGGAGGTCGGAGCCGCCCCCGTTTTCGGCGTGGGGGCGCACTGGCGCAACGTAAGATGTGGGAGACGCGGGCTCGAGCAACGGAATGGAGCGATCCGGGCGGTTCGAGCAACGTACAAGCAACGTTACAGGATATTACGGATGCGACGTGTTGGGTGAGGAGCAAAGCGATGAGGGGGCGTAATCAGCAAGCCCATCTTGCTCCCAAGTTTCTAGCGGTGGTTTCGTCAAAGCTTGTTTTACACAAACTGCGTAACATGATACGAATCTAGAAATAATCAATGATAAACGGTTAAGTTTCCAATACACAAGATATACCTTGTTTCACAACGGCCAAAAACGATAGTTTCATACGTATCCTATTCAGAGGCAAAGCTCGTGCAACTGACACCGTACCGAGTCGGCGGCGGACTGCATCCGACCAGAGCAGACCAGTGTTCGCACAAAGCCGCCACCTTTTTCGTTGGTTTTATCTGGCTGGCACAGAGCTGTGCAGTGGATGTACTATACAGTACCGCCGCAGACGTAAGGGCACAGCGGATTGCGGGAGCATGGAAACGGTGGGCGACCCGCGCTCCGTTCGTTTGCATTGGTACTGTACAGTACCGGCAACGCGGTGACGAGTCGTGACGACGGGCAGTCACGACGAATACAATCACGAATACAATGATGCAGTACAGTATGTAAGCCCTGGCCAAGCAACCCAAGAACACTTTGCGTCGACAGGAAGCGCTGCGTCCAATGCCTGTCGCTCCTGCGATGATACAGTACTCGGACTATCGGGTGTGGCCGACTGACTGATCCATCCAGTCAGCCATGTGCAAGTTGCAGCTGGCGAAGCCATAACTGCGGGATTTGATTGGCTAAAATAACTGTTCACGAAACATTCCCCGTTAAGTCCGACACCACCACTCGCGCCCGCGCCTCTTCCGGCAGAAAACCCAACGTGGATTCCTTTCCACAGTCTTACGAGAGTATCAGTCAAATACGAGAGCGTCCGGGACGACAATGGCGCTGAGCAAACCGATGGAGATGCTGGCGGCGGCGACGGCCGCGGGCGTGGGCGGGTTCATGTCCACGGGCATCCTGTACCCGCTGGACACGCTCAAGACGCGGATGCAGTCGGGCGCCAAGGCGCTGCCTGACGATGACGCGGATGGAGAGAGCGGCCCCGCCAAGAGCCGGCAGCTCGCCATGCTCAAGTCGCTGTACAAGGGCATCCAGTACAAGATCGCCGAGTCCACGACCTCCAAGTTCTTCTACTTCTACGCGTACACGCTGCTGGCGCAGATCGTGGCGCCCCGCGATGGCAGGCCCATCGGGACGGCGACCAACCTCGCGATCGGGTACCTGAGCGAGTTTGTGCACTTGCCCGTGACGCTGCCCATGGAGGTGATCGCTACCAAGCTTCAAACGGGCGCTAAGGGCTCCGGCGGCGTGCTGCAGATCATCCGTGGCGTGTTCGAGGAGAGCGGCTTCAGCGGCTTCTACAAGGGCTTCCACGCCTACTTCATACTGTGCTTGCAGCCAGCCATCCAGTACACGGTCTTTGAGCGCTTCAAGACCGTGTACCTGGCCCGGTTCAAGAAGGCGGCTCACTCGCTGGGCGCACTGGAGGTACGGTATCAAGCTTTGTAAGGGGCTCCACAATGGAATCGTCGCTGAACAATGCATGCGTGGTGTGTGTTGCTGCAGGCGTTTGTGCTGGGCGCGGTCGCGCGATCGATCGCGACGCTGCTGCTGTTCCCGTACATCCGCGCCAAGGTGATCGTGCAGTCCAAGAAGAAGAGCGCCGCAATTGCCGCTGATGTCGAGAGCGGCCAGCCCGTGGCGCCCGCGAAGCAGGACGGCATCGTCACGACGCTGCAGCGCGTGTACAGCGAGGAGGGCCCGCTGGCGCTCTACCGCGGGCTCTGGCCCGAGCTCACCAAGGTACGCGCTCATCCATTGCGTTGTGCTGTGTAGTTGAAGCTGCGGTGTCTGATTGCACTGCCAATCCATTGTGATTCTCAGGGCGCGTTATCGTCGGCCGTGATGCTCATGATCAAGGAGAAGATCCAGATGTACATCACGCTGCTTATGATCATTGCCAACTCGTCGTCGTCGTCGTAAGTCTTGGTCCTGGCGTCACCAGCACGGCAGAGTAGAGCCGACAGGGTGGCATCATCGAAACTGATCAAGGGAAAACCGCGGCTGCCGTGCAACACGTCGTAGTTTTTACAGAACGAAGGTGGAAGCTTGATCAACTTGAGTGGACGCGCTGGTTACTTCAATACTGTACCGGCAGAGCTGTTCCGTGGCTTACCCTGACGCTGCAACATACCAATCGACCCCGAATTAAAGTGTTGTCGCCATTGAGAGTTAGTGCACTTTACTGTATCTTCATTTAAGGATGTGGACCTCAACAGAACCAGCAGTGGGCTAAGGCAGACTGGGTGCGCCTCACACACTGTCGCTGACATCGCACCTCTTTTATACTGAACAAGAGAACGTAGCCTTACCACGGTAAGACGAATCAAGAGAATCCCGTGCGAATTCTGCCGAAGTGATGCTCCAGGACACTGTGCGCTGCAATACTGTAGGCACAGCATCAAGGCACGAGCTTTGGTGACGATCCACGCGAAGAAAAGTGGACTGCACACACTCTATCCGCGCAGTGACGAAGAGGAGCGCTCCCTGACGTCATCCTTACGATCGTTCTCGGCGAAGCAGACTCGAACCCTGAGAACAAAATCTGGGGCCACGATGGCTTGCGCTCGGGGGCCAGCAGGAATCTCCACAACCCATTGCAAATGCTCGACGCGTCCACACGACGTCACAGCCAATGAATAAAGCGATCACAAGCAAATCCGCAGTCATGCCAACGCCGGGACAGACTTGGCCGCTTCCGGACGATTTGCAGACCCATGTGACCGACGTCAGGGCTGATACCGGTACCCTATTGCACGGAGATGATGCAGCATTCGTAAAAAAGTCTTTGAAGTGTACGGTAAAAAATACGTCAAATTGGTAAAAATGAGCGACTGGAGAACATGGCGACCAATCCGAGTTGCCGTGTCCGCCACTCGTTTTCAAAACAACTTTGCCGCCCTGCCGCAATTGCCGCTCATTTTCAAAAAGACCAAGTATGCCGCCTCGCCGCCAACTGTCAACAACAAACGAGGACCGGCTCAAAGCCATCACCCGCGTCGAGAGCGGCGAGAAGGTCATGGACGTCGCTGCCAGCTGCCGCGTCGACCGCAAAACGGTCGGCCGGTGGATCAAGAAGAAGGACGCTATCGAGGCCGCAGATCCGAGCAAGACGTTCATTGGAGAGAAAACCAAGCCAAGCCTCATCAGTCCTCAAATCGAGCAACGGTGTGTAACTAATCGCGCGTGCTGGTTTGAGCTATCGCAATTATCCATACTCACGCACGACTTTTTTTTAATATGAAAGGTTGTTCGATTGGATTAAGGCAATGCGAACGGATCGCTACCTTTGCGTCACAATGGAATGTGTGCAACTTGCCCTCGCTCGCTTCGATCCCGAATACGTCGGCGAGCGCTCGCATCACGCTGTGCGCATGGCGATCGTTCGGTTTCTGGCTCGGCATCGCCTGACGCTCCGCCGTATCACTCACCGGGGCACTCAATCACGTCCGGATATGGAGGTAAGCGAAAATATATTTCTGGTCGAATCAATATTTGTATTTACGCTGTCGATGTGACAACTGTGTATTAAGACACGGCGCGCCGATTTGCGTACGTCATTCAGTGGATCGTGGAGGGGCCGAAGATATTTCCGTCTGTTATCGGCGTCCATCGATACTCCCACGTCTACAATATGGACCAAACGTCCATTTACATCGACATGCATCCGCACTCTATGATCGAGTTTATTGGCGCGAAAAACGTCGACGTCGTGAGATGTAAGTGGCCAACATGTTTGCGGATTCGGTGCTATTGTATTC
>JAADYG010000927.1:0-11536 GCA_023338115.1 Phytopythium boreale | reverse complement strand
TGGTGAGCTGCGTGAGCTCGTTGGGCAGGTCCACGAGCTGGTTCTCGGACAAGACGAGCACGTGAAGTCCCTTGAGCGCGGCGATCTCGCGCGACACCTCGTAGATCTCCTTCAAAGCCGCGACGGAGCTGCTTTCATCGATGCTCGCGGCGGTAATGTCATCATTTTCATGTTACGCAAACTCTTTCAAGTGCAATCTTGAGCTGGACCTCGAGCCAAGCTCTCCTATGACCGAGTGCATGGGTAGTCGACACCCACGATGGCGACTCGGCTCTCGACCTCACCACGGCGACGCGACTCTGGGAATGCCATGTCGACCACGTCCTCCCGAAACGACAAACCGTCCATTTCACTCGCGGAGAACTGCTTCAGAATCACCCGAGGCATCGTATCGTAACTGGCGCATCTGTACGAGTGTTCGACTCGACCTGGAACGATGCCGGCGGAAACGATGCGGCTCTTCTGCGCGATGCGGCGGGGCGGCAGCGAGGACGACGGTGGCGGCGAGCCGTTCTCGGTGCGCGTAGAGCGCGGGGACTCGGTGGACGACCTGAAGAAGGCGGTCAAGCGGCAGAAGGAGAACGACCTGCGCGGCATGGACGCCGACCGGCTGCAGCTCTTCCTGGCCAAACCGAGCGGGAGCGCCGCGTGGCTGACCAAGAGAGCGTTGGACGCTGAGGTGCTGCGAGCGCGGCACCCGAGCCGCGCATACGTCGAGATGGATGCGGCGCTATGGCGCAACAACGCCAAGTACTTTGGCAAGCGGTTCTCGCCCAAAGTGGGCGACATCCACGTGCTCGTGGTCGCCCTGCGAGACGAAGAGGCTGGGAATGTGGACGGAGAGAGGGCCAACTCGGCGGATAATGATGAATCGCGAGGTCGGAACCGACTCAAGCGCTGGAGAGAGCTGAACAAGGGGCTCGACGGCCACAAGCGAGCGAGACGCAGCGCCGGCGGCGAGGTCGGCGATGGCGAGGCGAACTCGGCCAGCGAGTACGCGTTCGTTCGGTGGAGCGACGTGGAGCACTTTGTGAACGTCGAAACGTACGCTCAGACTCCCGGAGAGATGGACCGCGAGCAGACCGACGCGCTGTACAAGCGACTGTGCGCTGAGATCGACGCCATGGGAGGCCTTGACGGGCTCATGTGGAAGCGGCGGCGCTGCGTGCAGCTGATGCTCGAGAGCGTGCGCGACGTGTTTGACGACGATGACGCGCAGCTGAGCGAGGGAATGACCGTTGTTGGGGAGAAGGTTCACGCGCGCGCGTTCCTCGACTGTGTGCTCCAGCATGGCAAGGCGCGTGTCGGCGTCGTGGTCGCCTCGCACGGGAGCTTTGAGCACGGGTACGCGCAGTACTTCGTTGCTGCGGACGCGCTCGTTGAAGATGCTGACGAGGAAGACGACGGTCCGCTGCTCGGTGTCGTGACCAACTTCACCGAGTGGCACTTGTTGCGAAGGAGCGCACGCGACCCGTTCACGATCGCGTGCGACCTGTCGTCGCTGCAGCTGAGCAGAGGCGTGCCCACCTACTACTCGGTCAAGGTGGTCGCTGAGAAGCTGTATCAGGTGCCCAGGTGATATTGTTGGGCGCACTCAGTCGCCTCAATTACAGTTTGAGATTGTCGTTGACAATTGTGTCTACGTCTGTTGGGTCTGGAGACGTCCCGCCAGAATCGCATCATGGGTAGTTGTGCTACTAATTGACCACGTGAACGTATGCGAGATCGATTGGAGGCGTCCGTCCAACTCGTCAATGACACAGTGAAAGATCAAGGCATCTATAATAGTTATACAACGGCCACGCGCTCCCGCCAAGCGCGTCCAAAGCCGAAAAATGGGTCCAAAACAGTGAGAGAAAGAGAAGCAAAAGCACGACAGCATCCGGAGCCGGTCTGCCTGCCAGTGTGGGGGAACAGAGCGATGGATTCGAGCGCTCACGCCGCACTTTCGATGGCCTCGGGCTGCGGTCTCCGCGTCATGCGCTTCACGAACTCGTACGAGGACACGACCAGCACGCCCGACGGGCCCATCGACAGTAGCCGCTGCGCGTTGCACGGTCCAAAGAGAACAAGCCACGAATGGTTAGCTTGTGTCGACTCACAACGAACTGGAGAAGATAGTAACTTACAGCCGAGACGCCCGTCATGAGCCCGCGCGGACCGTCGCGCTTGAGTAGGTGCTTGAACGTCTCGATCGCGCCGTATTGCGTGTACACCTGCGTGCGCGTGCGCACAATGTCCATGGGGTTGGTGAGGATGCCGGTGATGATGCCGGCACTGCCGCCGCTCAGCATCTGTGCCAGCACTGGCCACCACAAACACGGGGGGATTAGCACACTGGATGGCCACAGCATCATGATTACAAGTGCACTACCTTGCTTCCAGAATGGGTCGGCGTTCCAGGAGGACATGGCCTGGAAGTAGACGGGCACGAGCAGGCCGTAGGAGCCCCACCAGATGGAGGAAGACGGCGCGTACGTGGCGATGGACGGGAAGTAGCCGCGGTAAAAGCCACGCAGGCCCTCCCTGCGGAACACGTCCTTGGTGACGCTCATGAAGCCCTTGGCGCGCTCGCGCGACTTGCGCGCGTCCACGCCCTGGTTGTTGAGCATCATGCGCTGCGAGACGATGTCGAGCGGCACGACGACCGTCTGCGACACGATGGACGCGAACGCGCCGCCCGCAAAGTTAACCATCTTCTCGCCCATGGACGTGTGGTCGCGGAAGACCTTGCGCGACTTTTCATACACCGAGATGTACAGGTTGCCCGTGAGCACGTTGGCCGTGCTGGCGCCGAAGCCCTTGTAGAGCCCGCGCGGGCCCTCGAGCCGCCAGATCTTGCGGAACGCGTCGAACGTGCCGCTGTACACGGGGTTGTGCCGCGACTGCACCTGCAGCCGCGTCTTGACCAGGCTGCTCGGGTACACGGCGGCGCGCACGCCCAGGAACACGGCCGGCCCCAGGATGAAGTAGCGCACCTTGTCGATCTCGTCCCACGAGATGTCCTCGATCGCCTCGCGCCTGGCCGGCGGGGGCGGCGGCGGCTGCTCGTCCTGCGCCGTCATCGCGGGCCGGAGACCGTCACGGAGGGGCGTCGAAGATGGGTGAGGCCGGTTGTACGTTGCGCTGGACGCGATCGCGTTTGCGTCACCCGTTGTATAGTAACGGTATACTCCACGTACATACTGGCACTCCCTTGAGCTTCCCACCGCTCGTTTTTCCCGTGTTAAATCCGTGGAAGTGTGCCACAGGGTGGCCCACATGACGATGTGGGATGGACGAGCGGTTCTACTGAGAGTTGAGTTAGTTTGGTTTGACACGCGCAGGACGTCACGCATCATTTGTGACATGTGAACAAAGCGAATGCGAGCAAAGGGCAACGCGTTACACAATTGAGGGTGTTTGTCGGCAGCGAACTGATCTTCTTTGCTTTGTCTTGTTACTAGCGTTGAGCGTCCGCCGATCGAGGCGGTAAGCTTAGCGCGAAGGGGACGTGGGCAGGAGAGAGCAGTAGCAACACCACCACCACTACCAATAAGCGTCAAGGACGGACGCTCATTCGTCCGCGCTCCGGTCGTGCACGCGCCTATGCCGCCCTCTCGCCAGCGCAGAGGGATATTGTGACATCGCACACCGCTCCTCGCTTTCGACACCTCGCTACTGAGACCTCGACCCGCGGTCTCTCGAACGAGATGCTGTCGATGCGGCGGCAAGCGCCAGCGCTGAGCACCGGGTCAACCGACGCGGTTTGTTCCCGTCGGCCATTCTAGCCGTGCCGTTGCGCGCGTTCGTCTGCTGCTGACGCGAGCCAGTGAAATGAAGCGGCTCGCGCTTGCAGGGCGCGAAGACACTACTTGGCGCCGCGGTAGCCCCTGCCGCGACGCAGCCCAAACTCGGCGTTGTTCCACTCCGAGCCGCCGCCAAAGCCCGCGCGACTCGAGTCCGACGCCGCCGCTGCCTGGCTCGCGTACGACGCCGTCGGGCGCGGCGGCGGGAACACGGGCGGCGTCACCGGCTCGGCGCCCAGGAAGTCGTCGCGCTCCATGTTCTGCAGCACGAGCCGCTTCAGCTCGCTCTGCTCCTTCTTGCCCTCGCTCTCCTGGCGGTGGCTGTGCTGCGCCAGCGACGACTCCTCAGGCACGACCAGGTGGCGCGCCTCCACCTTGCCCTTGTTGCCGCGGCGGAGCATTCGGAACACCACGCCCGACTGCGCGCCGCCGCCGCCACCGAACGGCATCGCGGCAGTCGGCGGCGGGGCGGTGGCGATCTTGACTACCGTCGGGATCGCCATCTTGTCCACGTTGACACGCGCCGTGAGCTTCCTCGTGTCGGCCGAGCCCTGCATCATCATCGACTTGAACGCCTTCTCGAACGCCTCGTCCTCCTCGCTCTTTTGGACGCGGTCGTGGATGATCAGCTGCTCTTCCTCCTCCTCCTCCTCCTCCTCTTCCTCGTCGTCCTCATCCGAGTCGTCCTCATCCGAGTCGTCATCGTCGTCATCGTCACCATCGTCGCCCTCGACCTGCGCGGTCTCTTCCTCCTCCTCTTCGTCGTCGTCGTCCGAGTCATCGTCATCGTCCTCATCCTCACCTTCAGAGTCGTCGTCCTCCTCCATATCCTCTTCTTCCTCATCCACCGGCTGCGACAGCGACTCCGCGCCAGGCGACGAAGCTTCGCCCACTCCATTCGCAGTCACACCCGCCGCCTCTAGTGCCAGGGCGTTCTTCTTGGCCAGACGTCGCTCCGTCTCCTCTAGCTCCTTCGCGAGAATGATCTGCGCCGCCAAATCCGCGTCCTCCCACGTCTCCAGCTTCTTGAAACTGTCCTTGAGCGAGCGCGTGAGCGCGTCAAACAAATCAAAGATGACAAAGTCCGTCTCGAGCGGGATCTCCGTCTTGGACAGAATGTAGCGCTGGAAGAACACCATGAAGCGGCTGAGACGCATCTTGGACAGCGCGCGGTCGCCGGCAGAGGACGCGGACACCTTCGCATCCATCGCGACGCTCGACCCACTGCTGGTGCACGACTCGATCAGTGCGCACACGAGTCGGATGCGGAACACCTCCGTCGGGCCGTCCACGCCGCTCACCACGCGGGGGTCGTAGCGCAGATCCGGCACCAACTGCCACTGCTTCTTCATCTCCGCCACCTGCGCCTCCGGGATCTGTCCGCTCGTGTACTGCGGCGCGGTACTCAGATCGTGCGAATGGTTGATGAGCAAGTACAGCGTCTCCATGACCACGTTGGTCGTCACCAGGCCGCAGTTGAACAGCTCGCCGAGCAGCTTGATCAGTCCGAGGCTGCGCTGGTGGTCGCGGTAGTCGTTGACCTCCAAGCCGCGACGGATCGCCTCCAACACGTCGTCGACCAGAAGGATCGCCAGGTCGTCGTGGTAGCGCAACAAGCCCTTCACGACCTCGCAGACCCACTTCATGTGCATCACCTTGCCGTTCGTCACCTTGAGCACGGCCTTGAGCACCATTCCGCACGTCGTCTTGTCCTCCCAGGGAAGCTTGCGCAGCGTCTTGATCACCTTGTTCACATTCGCGCCGTTCAGGTCCTTGTACAAGACCTTCAGGACGAACATGTAGAGCGGGTCGTACTGCTTCACCGTGCGCTCGACGCGCTCTGGGGGCTTGCACATGTAGTATGCGTTCTCGACGAGCGTCTCCAGCTGCGGGTCGAGGTGCTTGGCCGACTTGAGCTTCATCATGGCGTTCAGGAACTTCTCCGTGCGCACGTGCGTGTGCTTGGAGCAGTAGAGGAAGCGCCCGCAGTTCTCGAGGAACGTCGTCGCCACGTACACGTTGTGTCCCTGGAAGTCCGCGAAGCACTTCTTGAGGCACGCAAAACCGACGTTCGGCGGGCAGATGCGAAACTTGACCAGCTCAGCCAGGAAGCGGATGTTCTTGACCTTGGACTCGAGCCGGAACTGGTTGCGCCGCTTCATGAGGCCGTTGAACTCGCCCACCAGCATGCCCACGAGCTCGCCGCCAATGTCGTCCTTGAGCACGCTCTGCAGGATCGCCACCAGGCGCGCGTAGTACGCCAGCAGCTCGAGGTGCGTGCGGGGCACCATGTACAGCGTCTTGACGAGCCGGTTGCGGCTCGCCTTCGAGTTCTTGTAGCAGAACTCCACCGCCGCCTTGTCGCATCGGTCGCGATTCACCATGTCCTCTAGCGAGCTGAAGAACGCATCCAGCTGGTGGTGGTAGCTTGTCAACGCAGAGCCACTCGTACCCGTCGCTGACGACGAGGTCGCCGCCGTGTTAGCGCTCGACTCGCCCTCTTTCGCTTCCTCACCAGGTTCTGACTTTGCTGAAGCATCTCCTGTAGTCGCAGCAGCGTCGTCGCCGGCAGCGGTAGCATCGGCGTCAGCAGCGTTGACAATATCGTCAACATCGCCATCCATATCGTCGTCGTCTACGTCCGCGACCCCAGCATCAGCGTCCGGCTCGTCTCCTTCCGGCTCGGCGCCATTGCGATCCTCGTTCCCATTGCTGGCCGCGTCCCGCTTCTTCTTCAGCTCCGCGACCTCCGCCTCGTTCAGTCCCAGCACTACCGCTGGCACCAGTTCGAGCAGATCCGGCAGGTCCTCATAGAACGCCCGCGTGTCCTCGTCGTCGAACGGGCCATCCATCTGCATCTCCGCGCGGCCCGACCCGTCGCCGCCTTCCCAGAGCAAGAGTCCGCCGCGTCCAGACTCGTCGTCCTTCTTCTCGAGCGGTAGCGGCGGCACCTCGCGGTCCAGCGCGTCCGCGAGCGAATTGACGCTCGTCTGAAGCTTGTCGAACAGCAGCTTGGCGCTGCTGAGCTCCTGCTCGTGCTGCTCCGTGACTTCGCCGCGGTTCGCCTCCTCCTTCTCATTCCGCGCCTCCAGCTTGACCAGCGTCGAGTGCTGCGCCAGGTAGAACTTGCACACTACGTCGTACGCCTCCAGGAAGCTCGACAGGCACTCGCGCTGCACGGGCGCGGGCACGAGCGCCGGCTCGTCGCGCAGGAACTCCTGGAACTCGGGCGTCTCGCCAATCTGCTTCTCCATCTCCTTGAACCGCTTGGACCGCACGCCGAGGAACTCCATGCCGACCGCCTTGGCGAAGCTCACGAGCAGCGGCACCTCCAACTGCGCCGACGACGAAGAAGAAGAGAACGAGCCGCCAGCGCTGCTACTGCTGAGCGACATGTTGCCCTTGGAGCGCGCCTTGCCCTGCTGCTCGCGTCGCGCGACCCGCTGCACAATGTGCGCAATCACGTTGACGTCGTCGATGACGCCGGCCAGGAAGAGCTCGCTCAGCAGCCGCAGCACGATGCGGCGCTTGACGGCCTTGGCCTTCTCCTCGGCGCCGAAGCAGGCCTCGAAGGCCGCGACCAGCGACGCGGCCAGCGCCGGCGCAAAGTCCTCGTAGCGCTGGTGCAGCAGCGACGAGGCGCGCACGGCCGCCGGCAGGTCCGAAGCCTTGAGCGGCGCCTCCGTGAGCGCCGCGACGCACTCGCTCACGTAGCGCGTGAGGTTGAGCTCGCGCGCGTCCTTGAGCACCGACTCGGCGTTGCCCTCGGTCAGCACCTTGAGCTTCTTGACGAACGCCGACGACTTCTTGATGTCCGACTTGAGCTTCAGCTCGCCCCGCGCGATCTGCGCGCGCACCGCCGCCGCGCTCTCGCGCGCGTTCTGCAGGCGCAGCGCCACGCGCGCGTCCCTCGCCGCCCGCAGCTCCGACAGCAGCGCCAGCGCCTGCGCGGCGTCCGCTCCGCCCGCGCTCCCCGGGGTCTCCATTCGCAGCGATCGGCCCCCGTTCGTCTTGCTTTTTGTATGGAAAGGCCCGATCTAGCGGTTTACAGTGGAGAACGGAAAAAATCGGCGCCAGTGGAGTGGTCCACCTCAAAGCTACATGACAGAAGAACGAAATATCAGCCAATGAGAGGGGTTACGGAAACCGTATTTTGACCAATCGTGAGGGTTTGTTGATGGACGGGTGGACGGAACGAATTGAAGTGGCGACGACTTGAGTGCAAGCTGCGTACAGTACCTAAAGCTTGTGTACGTGTTTGGCTGCGTCTGGCTTTGGTCAATGAGCTGTTGAGGATGCCGCCACGCGTCGTCGTTGCTGCTGTGGCGAGTCTGGTTACCGCGCCGTCCAATGATATGATGCAGCTCACGTGCCAGGTTACGGCTCTCCGATCGCGCACGCGCCTTGCCCGGGTACGACACGCTCCGCCAGGTTACTTGGCTGCTAGTGACTGTTGCAAGCTCTTCATGAAGTGCTTGACCGGGTCCGTCGACTATTGTACAGTACACGTACTGTACAATGCAGCGACTTGGCCGACAGCGGACCACGGGTCGCGGCCACTCCAACCGGGCGGGCTCCCCCCAGTCGACTGACTGGTCACAGATGCGTACAGCTACGAAGATGTGCAACGCCAGGATACACGTGATCCCAATGTATTGTCAGACGCCGCTTGAAACGCCGCGCTACTGCTCGTTCAGTCGGTCCGACTGCTCTGACCGCTGCTGCATCCTGAGACTTGAGCGTCGCGAGTCCCTGCAGTCTGCTGCTGCGTGGCGATCTTGAGATGATCTGCTACAGTACGCGTTCAAGAGCGCAATGCAGTCGGGAAAAATGTCTTGATCGCTCTGATTGAACGTCTTGGTGTGCTGGGTCGACGAGCGCTTTCACACAGTGTCTGCCTGATAGCGAAGGCACGCGCGATCTGGCAAGATCGCCCTGTGAGGATACACGCTCTTCGCCTCTCATTTCCACCGGACGCTCGGGCCTGTGACTGCTTCCTGCAACAGAACTGCCGCCCTGTTCATGGCCATCATCGAAGCGACGCGGGCCGCTGACTCGCGCCGCCACCAACCTCATTCCACAATTTGCACCGAGCAACTCAGTTCCGCTCCACTCCCACGCCAAGAAGTACCTTCGCACCCCCACCACCAACAACGACCATGAAGTTCACCTACGCCGTCGCTCCCCTCGTCCTCGCCGGCATCGCCGCCGCCTCCAGCTCGTCCTCCTCGGACGCCTGCTCCTCCAGCCAGCAGACCTCGGCCTACACGACGCTCGCCAGCCTCCTGACCCTCGACTCGTTCCAGGGCTGCGTCGACGACTCCGGCTACAGCCTCCTCTACTCGACGTCGCTACCCACGGACGCCGAGTACGTGCTCATGTGCGTGTCGGACAACTGCCAGTCGCTGATCGCGAGCATCATCTCGCTGAGCCCCCCTGACTGCACGCTGACGGTGCCGACGAGCGGCCTGGAGGTGAACGTGTACGAGCTGGCGAACGGCTTCGCTTCGGTGTGCGCGGCGCTGTCGAGCTCGGGCTCGAGCGCGTCCTCGTCGACGACCACCACCACCACCACGTCGACGGCTTCTTCGTCGACGGGCTCCACCACGTCGTCGACCACCACGACGACCTCGACGGCGGCCACGACCGAGTCGTCGGGCTCGTCGACGACCTCGACGGATGTTGGCACGACGTCGGCGTCGTCGGACTCGACCACGACCACCAACGCGTGCTAAGTCCACTCCAACAACTGCTCCGGTGTCACTTGTCCGAGTGCTGGGGCAGTGGATCCTCGTCAGGAGACTGTTTCTCTCTTGATTGCGTGTATGTTCGCGAGCAGGATCTCTCGGCTTCCGCTCTTGTTGGACAAGGCTCGGGACTCCGACGAGGTAACTGTTCGAAATGAAAGAAGAAAATAAAAAGAGCGTGAGCTGCGAGCCTGGTGGTGCTGTGTCTGCGTGTGCGTTTGGTGTTGCGGTCTCAGGTCGACGCAAATGCTGTTGAATTCCGTCCTGCGGCGCGCGGCGTCGGCAAGTAGCGCGGCTCGGCGGCGCATTCCAGCATACGAATCGACAGGTGAGTGCATGCAGGCTTCTCTATCACCGTATTGCAACGTTCCCAGAGGCTGACTGTATGCAGTTGCTTCATCGAATGCGTTTCAGGCTCGTTCGGAGGAGCCTACGGCACCGGGGGGGGTCCGTGGATCGCGTAGCTGGCGAGAGTTCTACAGGCACTGACAGCGACGCGGTCACGGCTGTGTTGAGGACAGGTTCCACACCGACAGCGAACCCAAGCGACTTGTGATGGACGCCAGGGCGGGACGGTGGGCCCGGGCGCCCGGGCGCGGATCCGCACAGAGACTGACAGAACAGCGAGCAGCAACAGCACACGGCAAGCGACCAACGGCGGCGGACCTGCGGGACCCAGCCAGCAAGAGAAACAGCAGGGACCTCAAGTGCGAGGCGAGCGCGACGCCGAATATCACCGTCGAGACGTCGCAGTCGTCTCGAAGGACCGGGATCACTCGCGGACCGTGTCGCCAATCACCACCCGCACCATGCGCGGACGTGTCAAGCGCGGCGGGCATTCCGGTACTGTAGCGGCGATAGCACAGCAGACGACGGTGGCTTCTACTCGGCGCTGCCTCCATGTCGATCTGCCGCTGCACTCGCACCCTGCACGTGCCGGTATTCACGGCTCTTCCTTACGGTGCCAGCGTGGTCACGGTGGCACCATGGATCCCAGCGCTGCACCCAAGTCGGCGCTCTCTGGAGAAGGCTTCGTCCACCGCCACGTTTCTAGAGCGCGACGAGTGGCCCGCCGCTGTTCCATGGGAAGTGGGACGTACACGAGCAGAGGCGAGACGCGTTCGCCAAAGACGGGTCGCCCGTGTCAGTCGCTGCAGGCAGACGCGCGCCGCTTCGAACGCCGCGCCCTGGGACTTCGTTGACGCGGCGCGTGAAACTGCGCGAGCACAGTGGGCGCTGGCTGCGACACCAGGGGTGCGTTCCGAATCCGATCGCTCTTGATGAGCGCGCGAGTCGGTCACGAGCGTTGCACAGGGAGCCATTTCAGCTCGCCAAGCCGCGACTCGGACTTCCGCTGCGCATGCGACGACAGGATACAGGCCTTCATGACCGATCATCTATGGTGCATTTCACTTCTGCTGCTGCCGGACAATAAATGGCAGACGCCGCCCATTCTCTCTATCCCTGTATGCAGTCTGCTTGTCTAATGTGCGTATGTACACAGGACAGGCACTCACCACTCCCTTCTATCTCTGCTTGCCTGCTCGCCCCGAAGGCGCTAGGTAACAATGGATGCCCAGACCGAGCGAGCGGGATGATCGGGCGAGATCGGTCTCAGCAACGCTCCAAGTCGCCCAGTATGCCTGCCGCCGATGCGTGCTCCTAGGACGGAGGAATCTCCGTCCTCTGCGCCCTCGGAGGCGGCGGCATGGCTCGACGCCCTTCGCTCGAGCAGGTTGGGAGCAAGACCCAGTCTACAATTTGCCTCGAGCTACGCAGTCCCTCCCAACACCACCAACCATGAAGTTCGCCTACGCCGCCGCCGCCCTCGCCTTCGCTGGCATCGCCGCCGCTGACGACTGCACGTCCACGCAGCAGACCTCGGCCTACACGACGCTCGCCAGCCTCCTGACCCTCGACTCGTTCCAGGGCTGCGTCGACGACTCCGGCTACAGCCTCCTCTACTCGACGTCGCTACCCACGGACGCCGAGTACGTGCTC
>JAADYG010000926.1:0-11569 GCA_023338115.1 Phytopythium boreale | reverse complement strand
TGAGCATTGAGTGGGGTAGACAGGAGACTGCGATCATCGTGTTTGTATGCGTTTGGTTTGGATGGAGGAGACTGGGAGTAGACTCTACTTGCTTGTGACAGTTGTTGCGGGCATTGCGCGTAAACAAACCTCTCAAATGTACCCATCCATGCTCTGCCTTTAACAGGTGCCTTCAACTTTGCCTTAACTGCTTTAATAGCCAATCACAGACCGGATGGAATTAAGGGCGCTCCATCATTGAGTGACTATTCAGGGTTTTAATTCAGTACATTTTGATAACCGGCCAGAAAAAGCTCTGGACAAGAGTGTTCCATCCCATCACAAAGGACCGACTGCGATAATGGCGCCCTCGCTCGCTGCGTTCGGCCGCGAGCACGGCGGCTCGCTGCTGCAGCCGCACCAAGTCCTTGTCGCGTATGACGACGCGCTGGCGCTGGGCGTCGGCCACCTGCAGCTCGTCCGCCTGCGCTTCCTGGGCGAGCAACAGCGCCACGTGACGTCCGAGTGCGTCGTGCAACTCGTGTGCATCGTTGATCGCCCGCCAAGCGCCAGCAGCGTCGCGCTCACTCGCGGCTGCGTGCAGATCCACCCGTGGATTATGGAGCACTTGCAAGTCTTCGACGGCTGCGCGGTAGCCATTGAACGTGTAGAGCAGCACAGCGCGACGGCGCCCGAGTCCGCGATCGTCCTCGTCAGTGTGCAAGACAAGTACCCAGCTTCGGTGGGGGTGAATGTGGCGCCTCCGCCGTCGGTTGCAGCGGCCACTTCTGGACCGGCACGGTGTCATGCTGCTGATAAGACGACAGGAAGCGCCATTGTCTCACACGCGGGTTTTCTGCCCGAGAGCGTGCGCACGGGGAAGTTAAGCCTGGAACGCGCGATTCTCCGCCAGCTGCGCGGGATGTACGGCCGCGAGCTCTCTGCAAGCGCGCTGCTTCCTCGGCAATTGCTGCCGGTTCGGATTCTGCAGGAGCTGTACGTGTTGCGCGTCGAGTCCGTTCAGCTGCGGCAACAAGAGGACGGCGACGCGGCCGCTCTTCCGATCGCGGTCGAGGTGGCGGGTCTCGGCTCCTACTCCTCTGGACGGGGAGATAAAGCATCGGGCTCAGCTATAGACACGCAAGATCTACTAGATGCTGACGGCTCGAGCACGACAATGAGCTTCGAAGAGCAGCTGGAGTCGCGGTTGACAGCACAGGGCTTCGTCGGGTACAACGACGTGATGAGGGACGTCCTGCTGCATCTCGCGCTCGTCCTCAACGCCAGCGGTCCGTCCTCCATTGAAGCAATTCCCGCCGACTTTCAGGATATCGGATCGCACGGTGTGATCCTTTCTGGCGTTCACGGAGTCGGAAAGTCGCTGGGGCTGAAGGCGATCGAGAAGGAGCTTGTGAGAGAGGGCATCACGACTTGGCGCATCGATGCGATGTCGCTGCTCATGGATTTCGAGAACTCCAAGAAGCCGACGGCGTACGACTACCTCTCGGACAAGATTGATCAGCTAGTTCCCAGCTACAACGCAGAGATTGGCGGGGTCCTAGACTCGTCCGGCCGCGTGGTGGTTCTCATTGACGACCTGGAAGCTCTCTTCCGGTCTACCGACGGACAAGCTGTGGACGAGGACACGCAGGCGCAGCATCTTCCTCCGCTGGGCAGCTCGCTCCTGCGGCTGCTGGACGATGTCTCTGCGAGGAGGTCGCGCGTCGCTGTGTTGGGCACCTCGTCTAATGCGGAAGTGGAGGTACCAGCTTCAGCACGGCGAGTCGGGCGGTTCGGAAAGACAATCGAGCTGATCGTCCCGACCGAAGCGATGAGGAGGGACATTTTGCTGGTCCACCTTTTGCAGCTGCGCCTCGACGGCAATGGCAACGAGGACGATGGTGGCAACGAGGAAGTTGCCGCGGACTTTGCCGCTCGGATGGCGACGCTCACAGGAGGGTATATCGCGAAGGATCTGGTCAGAATATGCCGAAATGCTGCAGTCGCCGCGTTTTCTCGAGCTTCTGCTGGTTTGGGGAACGCATTGAACGAGGGTGCCGTCACCTGGACAGACCTCGTGGCGGCCCAGCAGGTGATTAAACCCTCACAGCTGCGAGAGCTCAACGTCTCCGCACCCGGGATCGCTGGCAAAATGGACTTTGCCGGGTACCGCGACGTCCGAAAGCAGCTTTTCGAGTTCGTCTCGTGGAAGTTCCACCCGACAGCCGCTGTTCAGGTGCGAGCACTCTTCCCTTAAACGATAAACGGAACTCACTCAGTGGTGACGATCTGATTTACACCCATATCGCTTATAGCGCCTCGGAGTCGGGAACACGTCGGGGGTCCTCCTGTACGGCCCTTCCGGATGTGGCAAGTCGCTGCTGGTCAAAGAGCTGACGGCACAAGCCAAGGTGAACTGCGTCTCGGTCAAGGTGGGTGCGCATTCATTGCTTTTCATATCTTCTGGCAGTCTCATTATAAGCACCACTGACCCACCCGTTCGATTCGGACATGGCTCCAGTCGTCCGAATTGGTGTCCAAGTACTTCGGAGACAGCGAGAAGGCGATCCGTCAACTGTTTGGTAAGATGAGACCTCTCATTTGTCGGACAGCCAAGCCATGCGGCCAAGCACATCAGCTAATGTGCATCGTCTTGTGGAAACAGCACGGGCGCGCAAGGCCGCCCCGTGCCTCCTCTTCTTTGACGAGTTCGACGCGATCGCGCACAAGCGCTCGTTCGACAAGGGCGGCGACGGCGACGAGAACTCTGGCGGCGGCGTGTACGCGCGAATCCTGTCGACCTTCCTGAACGAGCTGGACGGCGTCGGGTCGTCCGGCAAGACCACCATGGATGGAATCCTGGTTGTCGCCGCGACAAATCGGAAAGACGCTCTGGATGCGGCTCTGATTCGCCCCGGGCGTATCGACAAGACGCTCGAGCTGGGATACCCAACGCAAGAGGACATCCAGGTCAGTCAAGCAGTCCGCAGACTCGGTTCACTCCCGGGCTGACTCGCTGACGCGCTGCTTTCTCATGTCAGGAAATCCTGGGCCATTACACGAGCAGGATGCCACTTGCGCTCGACGTCGACCTCGCCGGCTTAGCGACCACAGCGCTAGCCAGGTGAGCGAACTGCACAGGTTGTGAGGAAGACCTCGTCTCGTATCGCTGACTTGTTCGTGTTTTGTATAGCGTCCGCCCCGTTTCCGGCGCCGATCTCTCCGCCGTCTGCAAAGAGGCCGCCTTCCGCGCGCTCCGTGAAGATCTGGACGCGCGAGAGGTTTGCATGCGTCACTTTGAAGCTGCGTGGGCCTATCGACTCGAGGAATCACCCGTGTGATGGCGGGGGACAGGAGCCTGAGCCTTCGCTATTGCTAACGGGATGTGCGAGATGAATCGTCGTCGCCCGGCTCAATGGAAATCTTGGGAATCAATCTGAGCGCTTGCCGAAGGCCCTTTCGCCGCAGGCTTTCGCTCTCTCGGTCCTTCTTCGGCCGCTTTGCCGTCTGTGCGCTTGGTCGCTCCTCTTGTGCGCGCTCCTGCTTGATGTCCGCGATTACGACAGGGGCTGGCGCGCTGGCGAGGTTCTTCTTCCTCCTCTTCTTGGGCGACTTGTGAGGAAGCGCTGTCGCAGAGGCCGCATGTTCACGTGGCGAGAACATGATCTGGAACGGGAAGAAGGCTTGCACAAATGGGTGGAACAGCGCCTCCCTCGCCTTTAGCCTCGTCTCGGGATGGACGTCCAGTAGTCGGCGAATAAAGTCGTGGAAGTCGGAGCCTTCATTGGGAGCGACGGTATTCAATCGGTCTTGCAACGTCGGGGCCTGCGGTTCACTTGCGTGCTGTTTCACCGAGGCCGTCACGTAGCAGGCCGCGAACTGATACGCTTTGCAGCTCATGTCCAGTGGCTCGCTGTTGTTCACCGCGTTCTCGATCTGGCGGAGCAACTGGCGATTCGCGAGGCCGTTCCCGGCCGGGCCACTCGATGCCGAAGTCGATGTGGATGTGGTCGTAAAGAGCGGCGTTCCAGTCGCGCACTCCATGAGGACGCACCCGAGCGACCAGAGATCGATCGCAGGCGTGATGCTCACTCCTGCCGCGACTTCGGGCGCGCGGTACGTCAACGTCTGGATGTCGAAGCCCACGGCAGACTCCGCTGCCCACTGCTTTGGGAACTCTTCTCGGTAGATGGTGAGCTCCCGCAAGTCGATGCAGTTGCCAAGGTCGATGAGCTTCACCGGGAATGACCCAGCACCAGCACTGCCAGCAGCCAAACCGGTGGGTTCCCTCGAGGAGGCGGTCGATCCGGCAAGTGTCGACGAGAACGCTCCGGTTCGAACCACATTCTCAGGCTTGATGTCGGCATGGATGAGCCCCTGAGTTCACGTCATGTCAGTTCATCTATAAGTTGAGGCCTAGACGAGTGCCATTATCGCACTAGCGACACCCCACGGCGGACAGTTTCCTACCTGGTCGTGGAGGAAAGCTAACGCGGCGCATAGGTGCACCGCCACCTTGAGGAGTACATGACCGCAAGTCAGAGAAGAGCGACGGCAGCAGCACTGCACGGTGGAAGGGAGAAACAGACCTGACGGATCTGCTGCAGCGACAGCGCCGGAGCTGCGTCGCCAGCACGTGCGCGCTCAATTTGTGGCGACAAGATGCTCGAAGAGGGCGACGAGGCCATCCCGCGCCGGCCGGCCACGCTCGAGTGCAGCTTGTGCTGCGGCGGCCGCGGCGTGTGCTGCAGCGGGCGGCGCCAGGGCCCCCAGAGGGCCACGTCCAGCACGGCGTCGCCCAGCAGCTCGAGCACGAGGCAGAAGCGCGTCTGCTCCTCGAACGTGTCTAGCAGCCGCACGACTGGCGGGTGCGTCCGTCAGTACGTACTTACTACTGTACAAGCGACCACTCGAGGCGGGGACCAACAGTAGCTGCTTACGTACCGGCGCAGTGGCCGGCAGGGTCGCGCGCGTTGACATGGCGGAGCACGGCGGCCTCGCGCTCGGCCACCGAGCGGAACTCGTCGCTCTGGACGCACTTGATGGCGACCGGCTGCCCACGGCGCAGGTCCATCGCGCTGGAAGGCAGACAAACACGAGCATCATGTTGGTGCGCGGGTACTGACTGAGAGATGGAGACGGCGGGCGGGAGGCGCAAAAGAGCAGGGGCGGCTGGCAGACACGCACCACAGGATGGTGGCGAAGGTGCCGCTGCCGATGCGGCGCAGGAAGCGGTAGCGCCCGTCGTGCAGCAGCGTCTGGCCCTCGACCAACGTGACGCCGTCCATTGCAAACCCGAGCGATGAAATTGTGGGAAGACCAGGAACAAAAGCAACTTGATGACCAAGGCGATTCATCAAATTAAAAAGTGTATGCATTAATGAAGTACATTTTTATATAGTAAGCTAGGTTAATAATATGCATACAAACTATTAGATTCCAGAATAAATTGACGCTGGTGTCGGGATTTGTTTTACAGTGATTCCCCATAACAATACTGCAGGACGAGATGGCAAATGATGTTAGGCACTTTCACTCGTCATATTTACGCTCACGCTCACGACGAACATGGACTGTTGCTGCGGTGGTGATATGTGGGAATGGGGTGAGGGAAACAAACAAAAAGAGCGAGTGTTTAAATAAGGCGTTTGTCCGCGCGCTTGGCGACGTCGAGGCCATCGCCGCCGACTGGTGCGCTGGGCGCGTACGCGTCATACCAGGCCGCGACTCAGTGACTGGTGTGAGGAGCGCCACTCAGCTGCTGGCGGAGGTGCTGCACTTCAGCCTCGAGCTGCGACTTCTCCTGCTGCGACTGGTGCAGCAGCCACCGGAGCGTCTGGATCTCCTTCTCGTACACCTCCGCGCTGGGCTGCTCGTGCTGCTGCTGCTGCTGCTCAAGCTGCTGCTTGCTCACTTGGCCCGCGCCCTGCGCCAGCAAGTGCATGTGACTGTGCTCCTGGCGACCGCTTTCTATCCGGGAAAAGAGTGGCGGGTGGATCACCTGGCCCGGAGGCGACAGCCGCCCAGCGTTAGACCCGAACGACTTCTTGCCGGCACCGTTGGCAGCCGACGCGACGGACGCAGACGGCAGCAGAGTCGGCAACGTGTCGATTCCCGGAGGACGGAACAGGATCTGCGAACTTGACATGAGCGGCGCGCTCGTGTTGCTGCTGGCCGAAGTGGCGAAGTTGAGCGACGGCGCCGGCGCAAGCCGCGCAGAGCCGCTAGCGAACGACGCGTCGCCAGGCAACGAAGACGAGGATTTTCGCCGCTTGTTGGAGCCCGACGCGTCCGTCGCGGGGCGCTTAGAGCCCTCCGACTTGCGGCCAGAAGACTTTGACGCGCCTCGACCCGCTGCGGGCGACGCGTTGTACTTGTTCGATGCATTGGTCCACACGTTGCAGATCTGCTGCAGTTCCTGAAGCAGCGACGATCCAAACCGCGCGATCTGGCTGTCCTCGACACCACAGATGGCGAGCTCCTGCTCCGTGCTTGGGAGGTGGAGAGCGACCTTGGCCAGCGCCTGGTTGGGCAGGATCTCCCACGGAGCGACGCCGTACATGTTGACCAGCTTCTGTCTCCACGTCTGGAGGCACTGGAACACCACTCGCGCCTGGTCTTCAGTCAGTACCACACGAGGGGAAGCAGTCACTCCATTGACGCCTCGTGATGAAGCTGCCGGCATGGTGTGGGTGTTCCCCGACGCGGACTGCTGCTGCAGGAGCCGCTTCGCGTTTGCTTCTTGGATCTGCGCAAGTCGCTGGGGAAGCGTGGCAAAGTCTCGGTACTCCGCTTCGCTCTGGGCCATGCGGAACAGCGACTCTTCCATCCGGTACGCCAGGCCGGCGACACGCTCGAGCACCTTCTCGGGCGCGTTGGGCTTGAGCGCGCGCAGGATCTCGACAATCTTGGCGTGCATCGTCTCGCGCACCGAGTTGTCCACAACGTCGTGCCAACTGTGCGGCTTGGCGACGTCAAAGTTGGCGCCGCTCCTGGCGGCGGCCGCGTCCTGGGTCACCATCATTTGCGGCGACATGTTCTTCGCCATCAGTGGGGCTCCGCTGCTCCGGTCAAACAGGTCGTGGTCCAGCTGGAAGCGCGTGGGCGAGACGGATACGCTCGTGGCGTGCTTGGCGTCCTGCAACTCGACGGGGTGGACGCTGTACGGGTCGGTGGGGCTGCTGGCGCCGCTCTCCGCGCCGATGCTGCTTTCGGTCGTGCTGCTGGTCGCGTTGTCTCGCGGCTTGGTCGGACTCACCCAGCGGCGCTGCTCCTGGTCACCACCCGCGCCAATGACCGTGTCGTCTTCTCCGGGCTTGTGGCGTCGATTCGCGCTCAGCTTCTTCACACGCATCCAGCTCCCGCGACTCGTTCGCTGTCAACTCAACCGCGCAGATCTGTTCGGACCTGCTTCAAGGCACCGCACTCGGAACGCGACGGGGTCGGTGGAGCGTCACTAGACGACGGCGTGGACCTTTTCAGACTGGGAGGGCGACGTCAGCGGCGACGGGAGGCAGTCGAAGGGAAGGCTTGGCGTCGCGCGCGCGCGCTTGGGAAGGGCGACGAGGTTCCCACGGAGCAGGTGGGAGCGCAAATGACGAGCGTAGTGTCAAAGGCGGCCAGTGACGGCGCGCCAACCTCAATCGTGATCACGGCGCGTCACGTCTGGACTTCCCGACTTATGTGAACCGAGAGTACTGGATAAAGTTTACAAATAGGTACCATGGAGATACAAATCATGCGTTCTGCTGGATTATCTTAAACTTGAACGAGAGGATGTAGCGACAAAGGAGGCAGCAAAAAGAAAGGCTCGAGGGATAGGGGCGCGGAGTGCCGGGGTTGTTGGGTGTCGACGTCATGCCTGGCTGGTCTTCCCGCTGCCCACGGAAACGCGTCGACCGCGTCCGAATTCGCAAAACAAGGTAAAACCCATCAGGTCGTGGGCAAAGCACGTGGGAGGCGGCCTTTCCCGCAAGGCGCGACCGGTCGACCTCCTGGCCACGCGAGTCGCGTCGCGACGCTGTCGCTGACTGCCCGACCGCCTGCTCGCCATGATCGCGTGGCCCAGCGCGTCAGTATGCGACCATGTACTGTACCGCACATGTGGATCCATATGTGGCACTGCGTCTCCATGCGCGTTGCCGTTTCTGTAAGTGTAACGCCCGCCTTGCTCAAGGCATGACGCGTTGTTCGCGGCCACATAGTGAGTCCAAGTCAAATCTTCCGAATGACGAGGCGCCGGCCACCCCGCTTCATCATCGTCGACGCCGGCGCATGGGCGGCACTTTCTGCGACAACTGACGCCCGGCCGTGACGTCGCCCAGAGACCAGGGTAGGGCCATACAAGCAGGAGGGTTCCGCCATACAAAGTAGTACATAAAATGAACAAAAGGGAGGTCATCCCTCCCAAAGGCTTTAAAAACTGTACCCAGTAACCTTAAAACCTTGATATTTAGCCTTAGCAGTGCTTTCTTGCGCGGTGCGCTTTATCGGCTGCCTGCGGCAGCCCACTTAACCCTAACGCCCCCTCTACCTCCCCCAAGGGGGAGCACCTCGCTTCGCTCGGTTTGCGCCGCAAGCGGCGCTTTGGCTCGCTGCCTTCGGCAGCGACGACGTCGCCCATCCGTGTATGCTCGTACCTCATATTTTGTATGGTCGAATCCCATTTCGTGTACAGTCTTCCCTCTGTTTCCTACGAAGGTTGTACTTATAAAAAATCAAAGGTTCTATATTTTCATTTAGGTAAACTTATTTATGTAAACAGCTTGACTTTCATTGACATCGATATAATATTTCAAAGGGTATGATAAGATTATAGACTTAGAAAACAGAGGGAAGACTGTATGTCCCTACCCTTTTGTCCGTCGCCCAGGCTCTTGACAGCCGCGCGAACCAGCTGACACGCAAAGGCTGCTGCGATTTGGGGATCTCCTCGGCCGTACAGTAAGTTCGCATCTCGAAGGATACTGAATCGCAAAGAAAAGGACGCGCTCGCATTCAGTTGCGTCGACGAATGACGGAGGCGCGTTCGTATCCAGTGCCTGCCTGCCCGCGCGTTGCCCCGGTCATCGCGACCGGGAACGGCGTGGGATCGGCAATCGAGTGGATACTGTAGCATCACTGGATAGCAGAGCAAGCGTCCAGTGTCTCGCTGTGCGAACGGGACAGCATCCGTGCCACCTGCTCCACGTTGAAGGTCATGCGAGCCAGTATCATAGTGAAACAAACAGCAAGTCATGAAGGCCGTGTCAGTCTATTGATCCACCGCAGTTGCTATTGTTGCTGCTCTCGCTGTAGCCGACGCACAATGTCGGGAATCTGCATGCGCTCGCTCGTGACGCGCTCCGGGGTCACGTACTCAGGCATCGGAGGCAACGCGTCGCCGAGATGCGCGCGGCAAAGGTACTCGGCGACGAACAGCACGTACATGCCGCAGTCGTAGCCGTTCGTCTGCTGCGGGGCGTCGCGAACGTTCACGACCACCCTACCGGAGCCATCGGGCATCCCTGGCGCCGAAACACGCAGCAGCGTCTCGACCTCGCGCGCGACCCGCTCGGCCGCCTCGGAGTTGTGGCCGGCGCTCGAGTCGTAGTGCTCGAATCGCTGCTTCTCCGCCTCAAAGACGAGCAGGGACCAGTGCGAGCTGGCGCCGCCCAGCGACGCGTTGTCGCTGACAGGCACGAGCCACAGGCGCTTGCCGGCCAGGCCGAGGCCGCGCGCGAGCTCCTCGTACTCGTCCTCCTCGTCGCACTGCCAGAGCAGACAGCTCACCACCGCCGGGTCCACGAACAGCACCTCCTCCCCGCGCGCGCCTGCTGCCAGGCACCGCGAGTGGTACACGTACTGCAGGTAGAAGTTGAGCGCGTTGTCGTTAAGCCACTGGCGCGCCGCGAACAGCGCCACGTCCGACTCGTACAGCTGCACATCATGGTAGTTCAGCACTTGGGTCGCCATCTTCAGAACTGGCCGAGTCCGGCGTGATCCTAATGTCACTCAGTCGAAACAGTAGCATTTACAATCGAACGCGTAATCTGACGCTTCAATTGAACGCGTTGGTTATTTACCGGAAGATCCAGAAAGCCCGGGAGGAAAGAAGCCCCACGGCAACAACGAGCAAAGCACCAAGACGCACCAAGTGACGCTGCGCTTCTAGGCATCATGACGTCGCTGTTTCCCCAGTTCGGCAACGTTTTCGGCGGCGCGAGCCCCTCGGGCCGGGTACGCGGCCGCCTCGCTCGCTCCCGGCGCTATTGAACGACCCCCAACTAACCTTAAACCCCGTGAAACTCCTGCTGCAGAATGAGCTGGTGTCGTTCAACGCGGGCAAGATGACGGTGACGCCGACGGCCAACGGCAAGTTCCTGATCGCGCCGGACCTTAAGAAGGGCAAAGTCTGCCTCTCGCGCGGGGACGACCAGCTGCTGCACTTCCAGTGGGTCGACCGCCAGACGGGCGCCAGCCCCGAGGACTTTATCATCTTCCCGGACGACGCCGCGTTCGGCAAGGTCGACACGGGCCGCGAGGGCGACCGCGTGTACATCCTGCAGTACAAGAACTCGTCCCGGCGGTTCTTCTTCTGGATGCAGGTGCGAATGTCTGGGCCTATTGCAGTAGTTGTCGGAGGAGGAAGCTAACGCACCACCCACCGCCTTCCCATGCTGCTGGCCATGGACAACAGAACAAGGACAGCTCGCGCGACGAGGAGCTGGCGAAGAAAGTGAACGACTACATGAACAACGCGCAGGCCGGCGGCGGCAGCAGCGAGGGCGGCCGCGGCAACATGAACAACGTGCAGCTCGACCACAACGCCATCGTGCAGATGCTCGGGTGCGTCCGTCGTTCTCTCTCTGTAGTGCACGCACACGCGTGACCAGTCCCACTAACCGATTGCTGCCATTGGATGCTGTGCCGATAGAGCGATGGGTGCCGGCGACGGACGCGGCGCGGGCGGTGCGGGCGCGAACTCGGTGCAGATGTCGGAGCTGCAGAGCATCCTGCAGAACATGGGACTGCCCGCGGGCAGTCAGTCGGCCGTGTCTTCTCCTGCGACCTCGGCCGTGTCGTCGTCGCAGGCCTCGCAGAGCGGAGGTGGCCGCTCGGACGCGGCGACGACGGCCTCGACGCAGCACGAGCACGACGTGAGCGGCATGGAGGTGGACGACATGGACGAGGACGAGCTGCTGCGCCTCGCCATCGAGGAGAGCATGCGCGACGCGAACACGCAGGGTGGCGCGCCCGGAGGAGGTAATGCCGACAACGACAGCGAGGGCAGTCGGCCGGCGGACCAGGGCAGCGAGCCGGGCAGAGGCAACGGCGGGGCGTCGTCGTGAGCCTCGTCCGTCACTGATGGTCGCTTGCGGACGGATGCCCCGACGTGTGGTGGAGATCCACTGGCGGCTGGCGACGGGTTCCTGGCGGGAGGGAGATGGAGGCATCGTCAGCCACCTTGTTAGTGTGTTGATAACCACGGTTGAAAAGAAAACACGGACGATGAAATGCCAATTCTCCTTCCCGCAACAAAAGAAACCACGCTGTCCATGTGAGTGCCCCCCCCCCCCCCCCCCCCCCCCCCCCCCCCCCCCCCCCCCCC
>JAADYG010000925.1:0-11571 GCA_023338115.1 Phytopythium boreale | reverse complement strand
CCCCCCCCCCCCCCCCCCCCCCCCCCCCCCCCCCCCCCCCATCTTCTTTGCTCGTACGTCTAACTGTACAAGTCCTCCTCGTCCTCCTCGGCGGGAGCGGCGCCAACGCCAGCACCGGCGCTCACATTGCGTCCAGGGAACGAGAAGTTGGCGAGCGACGAGCCGCCCGCCGTCACGTGCGAACGCGCCTGCTGCAGCGTCTGCGCGAACGTCGAGTACTGCGCCAGGTCGCGGTCGCTGACCGAGCGGCGCGCGTTGCGCACAGCCTCCTCGAAGTGGCGCGACGTGATCTCGGGCACGGGGTCCTCCTCCTCAACGTCCTCCATCTCGTCGCCGGCCTCGGCGCGGAGACGGTCGCGCTCCATGTCGCGCGCAATGCTCTCGCGGATCGCGAGCTTGGCCGCACGCTGGCAAATCTCCGTCAGGTCGGCGCCCGAGAATTTGTCCGTCTGTTGCGCCAGGTAGTTGAGGTCCACGTCCTTGGACACGGGACTCTTGCGCAGCACCGAGCGCAGAATGCTCAGGCGCGACTCAAAGTCGGGCATCGGGATGAAGATTAGCTGGTCGAGACGACCGGGACGCATGAGAGCGGGGTCGATAATGTCCGGACGGTTCGTCGCGCCAATGATGAACACGTTCTTCTTGGCGCCCATGCCGTCCATCTCCGTCAGCAGCTGGTTCATCACACGGTCACCCGCGCCACCCGCGTCGCCGGAGCTGTTGCCACGCTGCTGGGCAATCGAGTCCAGCTCGTCGAAGAACAGAACACACGGCGCAGCAGCACGAGCCTTGTCGAACACCTCGCGGACGTTCGCCTCCGACTCACCGAACCACATGGTCAGGAGCTCCGGGCCCTTGATCGAAATGAAGTTGGCCTGGCACTCGTTCGCCACGGCCTTGGCCAGCAGCGTCTTACCGCAACCGGGCGGGCCGTAGAAGAGAACGCCCTTGGACGCGCTGAGGCCGTACTTCTCGAACTTCTCGGGGTGCTCGACGGGGTACTGCACCAGCTCGAGCAGCTCGCGCTTGACGTCCGAGAGGCCACCAATGTCCTTCCACGTGACCGTCGGCACCTCGACCGTGGTCTCACGCAGCGACGACGGGTTCGACACACCCAGCGCGTACTTGAAATGCGCCTGCGTGACCGACATGGCGTCCAGGATCTCGGCGTCAATGCTGTCGTCCTCGATGTCAATCACGTCCATCTTCTCGCGGATGCACTGGAGCGCAGCCTCCGTGCAGAGAGCCGCCATATCCGCGCCGACAAAGCCCTGCGTCTCGCGCGCAATCATCTCGGGGTCGACGTCGTCGTCCAGCTTCATGTTGCGCGTGTGGATGCGGAAGATCTCGAGGCGGCCGTTCTCGTCGGGCACGCCAATGTCAATCTCGCGGTCGAAGCGACCGAAGCGACGAAGCGCGGGGTCCATGCTGTTCGGGCGGTTGGTCGCGCCGATCACGACGACGCTCGCGCGCTGCTTGAGACCGTCCATGAGCGTCAGCAGCTGCGACACAATGCGGCGCTCGACCTCGCCGTTCGTCTTCTCGCGCTTGGGCGCGATCGAGTCGATTTCATCAATGAAAATGATGGCCGGCGCGTTCTTCTCGGCCTCCTCGAACGCCTTGCGCAGGTTGCTCTCCGACTCACCCGCCATCTTGGACATGATCTCCGGGCCGTTGATCAGGAAGAAGAAGGCGCCCGTCTCGTTCGCCACCGCACGCGCAATCAGCGTCTTACCCGAACCGGGCGGGCCGTACAACAGCACACCACGCGGCGGCTTGACGCCGAGCGTCTTGAAGAGCTGCGGGTGACGTAGCGGCAGCTCGATCATCTCGCGGATCTGCGCCATCTGCCGGCGGCAGCCGCCAATGTCGTCGTAGCCGACCTCGTCCATTTTCTCCTCGTCTTCGCGACGCACCGGCTCGCCCTCGCAGTGGATGATCGTGTCGGGCGCGACGATGCAGTACGGCGCCGGATCGCACTCGACGACCTTGAATTCGACCGGGTGCATGGCCTGACGCACGAGGAACAGGTCGCCCTTCTTGACCGGGCGGTAGGCCTCGACAAAGTACGGCTTGAGGTACACGTCGAACAGGTTGCCCGTGACGCCCTCGATCGTGTCGTCGATGGGGAGCACGTGGATGCGCTTGCCGTAGGGCACGTCGCCGCACGTCGAGATGCTCACGATGTCACCCAGGCGCACGCGCAGGTTCTTCCGCACCACCTTGTTCATGCGCACGTTGGCGTCGTCCACCGTCTCGTCCTGCAGCACGACGCACACCGTGTCGTGGCCCTTCTTGCCCTTGATCAGCACCGTGTCGCCGCGGAAGAGCTGCAGCTCCTCCATCTTGGCCATGCTCAGCGCGATCACCGAGTTGTCGTCGTTGGTCGCCTCGTCCACGATCAGCCGGTTGGGCGCGCGCTTGCGATCCATGATGCCCGCCTTAAACTCTTCCTTCCTACAATCAGGCAGGCAAACAGTGTCAGTCGGCTGGATCCATCCGCTCTCCATGCAGCACGAAGGCGCCAACATACTTGTCAGCCATGGCCGCTTGGTTTACTGCGTGAGGACGGGGGTAAATCCGCTCCTGCGCCAGCAACACCCGTTAGATATCGGAATCTCCACCACTTACGGGCCCTCCCCTTCCTTCCCTTGCTCCCCTCTACCTCACGGTCCGTCATAGACACAAGGGGTCCAGGGGATGCAGGCACATCGTGGAGGGGAAGCCCGTAGACGCCTACGCTCGCGCTCGTTACCTGTGGTCTTCTTCCTTCCTGCGCGCCTTTCCGGTTGTCTCGGCGTGCTTGTTCTCCCCTCGAAGCAAGCCGAAAAGTGGAAACCGGAAAGATATCGGTATTTTTGTGGGGGTAGCTTTTCTCTTTGCGTTGACGTGGCCGCAGCAGAGGGGGGTGAAGTTTACGAGAATGTTTTTTTCTTACGAAAGTGAATACACGAGACGGAGTGATGGTCCAGACGATGAGTGAGTGTCGTGGTGATCGCGTAAGCAGATCGAGAATATTCTGAGGTAATTTACGGATTCATGCAGACAGGAAATTTTTGTTCAGAAACTTACAGTTATATTATGTGATATGTAAACTACTGGACAGCGTACCGTAAAATTTATGTGCATCCTGACAGCCATATTTGTGATGGGAAACCTAACCTCTCGAATTATCAAAAGGTCATATTTTCGTTAAATAACATAGCCACAGTACAAATATGAAAAATACATTTTGAGTTGTATGGCCCACTTGATAAATACCGATAAGTACTGATATTTGCCCGTTATATTACGGTATTCAAGGAGTGTCAGGAAGGACATAAATTTCAACATCACGATTTTTGTCGTACGCTGATTGGCTAATTGGAGGTGTCAGTAAATGGAGATCGTCAGGACGCGCATAAATTTTACGGTAAACGAATGATTTTGACATCAATTATCTGTAAGACCATATTAAAGGGGTTGAATTTCTTGGTTTGGGGCCGAAATCATCATTTGGGTTAGGTTCGCAGCCTCGAACACGTTTGGTCAAAATCATGATTTTCATGCAAAGTCGTGATCGAGGTTTAGCAAACGAAATTACATCTCCGTTTCCATTATCGCTACAATACGTAGTGTAAAAAGTACTTGATAGTTTTAGCAAAATTCGATTACATTAGAGTTTTACACTGCGCGTCTTCACATTTGATATATGTTCTCAATGGGCTAAAACAGTTTTAGTAGAGGTTCAACTATGCTGGAACGGTTTCACCGCAATTCGAATAAGAATATATGAAGTTATGCAGGTTTTGCAACGCTTAATGCCTTCTAAATGGCGGTCATTATAAAAGTACATTTGTAATGCAAACACTACGATTTCCCATTATCATCAGCAAAACGGCAACTTAAGCGAAAGGACGTGATGAAAAACGAGATGTAATGCCAAAAACTAAACCTCCCTATTTTTTTTCTAGCATCACTTCATCTGCGTAGTGCATACGGTCTCGCCAAGAATTAGGTTTAAAATAGCACAACGGATTGCAGTGCTCCAACCAATTTAGTAGAGTTTTGTCTTTTGTTTTGTAAGACCAAATCTTATGTTTTGCGCCTACACTTCAATTTCTACTAAGTACGGATTATTGACTTGAATAAAGTATGCATTCAAATAATTTTAGCCAATTGACCACGTTCTAAAAAAATTAAGATAATTGGATTAGTTGAAATTGATCTCTACTAATCTGGTCGGTCTCTACTAAACAGGCAAGGCACCTCAACTCGATTTGCGCAAGTACGCGAAAAATGCGATTTTTCGCGAACTCGTCCTAAGATCGTACCGTCGGGGTACAAAAGGATCGCATGAACTGGACAAAACCAATGCATGAACGCGACAAAAGTATCCATTCTCGACACAGACACACACTTCGATAATTGGACAAAACGATGCATTTCCTGTTGAAGCTGCGATTCGATAGTTTTGTCGGCAAACGTCCGCGTATCTATACACGTACAAAGGGCCAGTGCGCCTGGAGAATCAATATTGTGCTGTAGGCTACGAGCTTTCATAACAAAACAACCGCCAGACCGCGGAAATGGGAAGACCGCGCGAGCTGCCTTCGCGATTGCCTCAACTGAGCGATGCCGCCGCGACAGCGCCGGAGCTCGCGCACCTGAGACCTCGCGCGAGCCGCGTAGTTGTCGCCGAAGAGCGTGCCGCCCAACGACTATACAAGCAAGCAGAAAGAGCGCAGCAGCTGGCCCAACAGCGCGCTCAGCGACAAGTTGAGCAGTTAGCGCGCGCATGCCAGCATGCTCAACTTGTCGCTGAAAAGACCGTCCAGAGGCTGCAGGAACGTGCTGCCCAGCAGCAGCGACAGGCAGAACGACTCGACCAACTACGACTGCGGGTGGAAGCCGGCGAGGCCGTGGAACTTAGCCCTGCCACCATGCACCAACTAAAACGGAAGGCGGTGCTGGGGTCCAAGCGGCCACGCCTCACGCAGACGGACAAGCGCATGATCAGTGAACTGGCGGGCGCTCAGTCTCAGGCGCATATCGCTGAGCAGCTCGGCGTCGCGCAGAGCACCGTGAGCAGACATCTTTCGTTCCATGGCGTCACAGAGAAGCACAGCCGCAAGCCGAAGCTCTCAGAGGACATGCTCTACGCGGCCGCTAGGTTCCCGTTTCTGTTTAAAACACGGAGCTGGTTGGACACGGCCAAGTTTGTTCGCCTCGCGTTTGATGTGCAAGTCGCGCCGCGCACGATGGCTCGTAACCTGAAATCGCACTGCGGTTTTCGCCTTGGCGACTTTCGGCGCTTCCCTCGTGACCGCAACAGCATGCGTGCTATTGATGAGCGCCACCTGTACGCTACGACCAGGCCACACAAGTACGGACAAAACACGCTCTACAACGCCATCTACTTTGACGAAATGAAACTGTTGCGCGTCACCAAGCGCAAGGCGTGGTCACTGTGCGGGTGGATTCCTACAGTCGAGGGTGAATTCGACACGGACACAGCCGAGCATATATAACTACTGCTGGCGGCATCACCGGCATTTGGTGTACTCTATTACGAGGTGGTCGAGGGCAGCATCACCGGTGAAGTCGTTCTCGAGTTTATGAAGGAAATGATGGCGACATACATTGCGCGGCAGCTCACTCTCAACGGCCGTAAGCGTGCATTCGTGCTCGACAACGCCAAGATGCATCACCGCTCCATTGTTGTCGACTATTTGCGCGGAGAGGCCGTCTCGCAGTGGATTGCGATGGAGTTCTTGCCGCCCTACCCTCCCTTTTTTAAACCCGCTGGAAGAGATCTTCGGCCTTATCAAGCGCCGGCTCTGGCGCCGTCGGGCTACATGTGACGCCACGGATGAAAGCAAGGCTTTGTGAAGAAGAGTCTCGTCGAGGAGGTGACCAAGATCAGCGAAGAAGATGCACGCGCGTTCTACTTCCACGTGAAGCATTTCCTAAAGTACGCCAAGGACCGCACGCCCGTGTTCACCCAGCAGCTGTACGAGGACAGCCACGTCGGCGACGAGGCGGGGCTTTGCCCCTTGCTACCGGTCACGATCGAGAACCTACTCGCCTCCTACCTGCCGCACAGCTACGATGAGTTTACACCCGAGATGTGCGTGGATGTCGAGGTGGTGTTTGGCTGTAAGAGACTGACCCTTGCGGACGTACAGAGGATCAGCCTGGAGCATGCATCTGACGTGGAAGGCGAAGAGCAGGATGACTAGGACGCGTAAGAGAAATGACACCCGGTGCATTTCTTTTTGTGTTAGTATATTGCGACACATTATCGAAATCTCCCTCCGAATTCAAATGGATACTTTTGTCGCGTTCATGCATTGGTTTTGTTTAGTTCATGCGATCCATTTGTACCCCGACGGTACCCTAAAATAGCCGATTGGACCGTATCAGACGTCCAAAACACTGCATTGGTCCGCCCTGTTGTGGGAGATGGTATCACGCTATATTCATACCACTAATGCCGTGCTTCACCCGGTGAAGCTCTGTATTTATATCATGGCCTCCATAGGTAAGCTACAGTTATTCCGGTCAAATTGTGAAATTGTAACGCAGGAGCGCCGGGGTTTATAATTGTGCTGCTTGTTGTTGCGGTCGCTGGGCTTCCCCCGCTGATCGGCTAGAGCGGCAATGGAGCAACACCTGGGTGAATGCAAACTTGCTCAAGTAATATACTGTGGTGTACTGGTAGCATACAGTGTAGCAGGTTCTTACAAATGTTTTATAATGAAATCGCAATATTTAACCCTCCATGTGCACGCGTCTGAAGACTGCCTCTTCTTTTAGTGTGCGCTCTAGCTTTCATACATCTGTAATTCCTTGGTTCTTGGCTTCGACGGCCGAAATATATCATTCTTTGCACCGCATTCTGAAAAAAATATCACTGAATCTATCTATTAACCATGGGATCGCGACTTAAGTAGAGCAGTTTTGGGAGGTCAGGCCCGAATCGTAAGCTGCGCTGAGATTCTAGAAGCAAAACTGTTTGCACAGATAGACTGATTTGTATCTTAAACTTATATTGGTGCCGCCCAAACGCGCGTAGCTACGTTGGTTTGCGCGCTAGCGGCGTCGACCTGCCTCGGTGAATTTTGGCGGTCGGGAAAGCGGTTGTCGAAACCTATTTTCCATACAGTTTTCAAGTATAAAAATCCAACATGTCAAAATGTACTGATTCACGTACTTACTGTTGTTATCTCAAGTTGAATAACTTGTAATTTGTATGTATGCGACAATGCCACCTCGATAACCCTATCCCTAACGTTGCAGAGGCAACGAAGACGCCGACATCTGCTGAAAACACCTCATTGGGCTGTATGTTTGCGCCATAGCTCACAAACGACAGTACATTTAGATGCAAGAGAGTTCTCATTTGAATCGCAAGATTCAAATCTATCCGATGCTGTAATTATTTTAGTTAGAATTTGTCTTGCGCAGCTTACGATTTGGCGCAGAGCTCCCAAAAGACATTGATTTCACTCTACTTGAATCGCGTATTGATGGTTAATCATCAATGACGCGATGAAGGTTCACTTTGTTCGTATGGCAATCCAACATTCACGTGTCCCGGTACTTTCTCGATTGCCATGAAATTTTGACCATGGCTCTCCTGCTATCTTGAAATGCATTTGCCAAACATGAGCAGTTGATTCTAACTAGGTGTGCAGCAACACCTGCCGAAACGGACCTACCTCGTCAACTTTCGCTGAAATCGTGCCGAAGTGGCCGCTGCTCAACTAGTATTTCTTGGTTTAATAGTGGTACATTCCCATAAAAAAGCAGTTATGTTGTGTTGTCATCTACATTCATATTTGTCACCTTTATAATTGGATACCCTGACTTAGCTGTTCATAATTGCTTGATTATTTATATTCAATTAACCTTGTATAATTGAATTAAAACATTGAGTGTATCTTTTCTGACATGACTGAATGCTTTATGCATCGATTTGTCCTGGCTCTTCACTTGTTGCAGATGATTGGCCCATTTAAACGCGACAGGAAATGCCGCGTTACGGCTTCTAGAGTGCATAGGGAAAAGTTTTCTTTTCGGCGTTGGTGGTTTTACAGCTTCTACTTCGCAGGTGCACATTTTCAATTCAATCTAAGAAGTACCTGGACACGTTGCGCAGTCTTCACCATAAAAACGGCCGACAAAGTGGTACCTTCGTACAGGCAATGATGATTCAGCGGGATGTTAGCTGTCGTATAATGATAAACCCTTGCAAAAGAAAGCTCGAAAGCCGAAACGTGAAGTTTTAATGTCCTCTGAATGTTGTACGAATGTCGTTATTGACCTTCCGAAGCAACATTCACCTCCACGCGTTGGGTTTGACAGCTATAAAGAATTCTGTCGATTCCGATACAAATTCTAAATGTAGTTTGAAAATTTACAAATCTATAAATTATAAAATTATGTAAGGCCTTTGGATCCTTGTAAAAAATTGGATATAAATATCCTGGGAACATTGTAAAGAATCCGAGTTGTCCACAATAAAAAACTGAACCGATCAGTATGAATTGAGCGATGCATTTCATAGGTGATACAGGGCAGTTGTAGGCAATAAGGAGTGCAACCAGACAACAGCGTTTGTCATAGGAGAGACGTCAAAGAGAGACTGTCCAAAACACTACGGATCATTCGTTTGGTTTGCCTTTCAGGTCCACCTGTCACTTCGGCTGTCATTTCCGAAAATTTAGTGAACAACAGTCGAACATGCGTGTGAGGGACGTCGTAGTTGATGGCGTGGTGTTATTTGCGCAGCTTTGTGGCGTGTGTAGTGTTCATCAAAGCTTACGGCGAGACGTACATCACGAAGCGCACTGAAGATGACTTGCTGCCTTACGATGCATTACTGAATGTGATCGTTATCGTTTTGAGAACCATCAGCTGTAATCTGGGCTAGTGTAGACGTTGTAAAACTTGCATGTATGTCCCAAACAAGATTCTATACTGTGCGAGTTACCTCCACTAGATTCGCCCGCTGAGACCCATTGGTTCTCCGATGTAGATGCAGTTCGCGTTCATCGCCATTCAAGTATCACTAAACCTAGTACAGAAACCCAATCCCGCGAGCGAGATGGGTGTGGCTTTCCCAGTTGAAACTAATATCTGCGAGTAGAGTGTGGTGGAGCGCTCGCACTGATGTTCAGCGCTCTTACTTTCTCCCATAGCCATACTGGATGGTATTCGACCTTGTGTTCATGGTCACCAAGTTTTCTGATACGTTACAGAAGATCTTGCAGATTTTATTCAAGGTCGATTCCCCACTGTCGCTTTCTAGGGTTTTAATAGTTAACCAGTATTCGAGCAACATGCCATTTTGAAACAATATGCGTTTTTTTAATTATGGTGAAAATATCGCGATAAAATGTGCTATGTTGGAACGTTTTGCAGACCTTCAACTCCAAACAGTCGTTGGTGATGTCCTAGCGATATGTGGTGTAAAGACTGTACTCACAGCTATTTTTTGGCGTTTTGGAAAGAAATGAAACACACACACACACACACAAATCCTTTCACCCGAAAATTTTGTGGAGGCGAGTGGCAATATTCCTAGCCTCCAAAAAAAAATATGCAATAATGCTTGGTCATGACAACAGCTAGCGTACCGATAGAATAAAAGTACTGTGTCAGCATACCGAATCTATATATATAAGCCGCTGTGTCCGTCCGTCCGTCCGTCCGTCATTTTTTTTGTCACGTTTTTTTACGCAAATTTATTGGCTGATAAAATCAGTATACTGATTTAGCCCGTTGGGGGAGGTCGAGGCCCGCCGTAGGCGGGCACGAAGACCCTTGTCATGCAATAGAATACTACCATATATTTTATTATGTGATATTGAAATGAATGCATTAATTTCGTGTAATATTAATTGTAAACAATACAATCATGCTGTAGTAAAAATAGTTCCACAAAGCCGGTATAAATACATTAAGTTATACATTTTATTTCCTTATATGAAAACTTTGTTTCACATATCGGTACCGGTATATATCTCCATACAGCACAATAATACGCGTAGCACCATGACGTTAAAAAAAAATATATTCTTTTGGTGCTGGGTGTATTAGAAAATACACGATATACGTTGACACGATGCGTACATCATGTATTGAGATACCGGAACACTCATCGGAACAGCGGATCCGTTTTGTCTTTGATGTTCTAAGATGAATCCGCTGTAGCGTCCATTAAGTGGATCCGTTCTTTATTGTGAATCCGCCGCCTACTGAACTAACACCATCCATTTGGCCTTTGCCGCGTTGAACGACCACATTTTGCGCTATGGTTGTGTTATGGCGCGTCATATCATTCATTGTGGTGTGCAATTAATGTCTTCATTGTGGCTTTTATTGGCTGATTTCCGTCTTCAATAAGAATGGCCCTACTATGGCAACTATTCACCATGAAGCGAGCAGTCGACCTCACAAGAGTTCTGCCCATCAACATCGATGTTTGTCAGCTTCGAGAAGTTCCAAAGGCTGCGCAAGTCAGCCGCTAAGTGGCGCACGTTTGAAGACACGATCGATACCTTGCAGCTGGGAGGAACGAGCACTGCGGCAGAACATGTGTCGCCTATTGTACTCCACCTCCCAAGAGGATGGACTTTACGCGCGCGTGATGAAGGCACTTCTAGACGGAGATGCTCGCCGGTAGACTTCGCAGCGGACCCCTTTGGCCTCTCCGATATCGACAGACCCCGATGAACCTCCGTCTTCGCCAGCAGAAGCTGCCAGCAGTCCGTCACCAACGCGCACGCAACCAGCTGTAGCGCCCGCTGTCGTATATGCCGCTAGACCCTCGCCATCCAATGCTCCCAGTCGTTCGTCGCCAGCCGATCGCTTAAACTCGACGATGCCTATGCAATCAGTGGCGTCCTCGCCAGCTGCACAACCGCTTTTGATGTCACACACAGCCAGCTGCTGACCTCGCTGACGCAGATAAAGCTGCGTCGTCGCCAGCTACACCCCCGCTCTCGAGACAATGCGCACGCGGTCCGTGACTGCTGCGCGGGTTGTTGGAGTTGCAGCTGCGTCGTCACCAGCCGGTACCGCCAAGAGTCCGTCGCAAGCCGCTCGCTCGTTAGCTGCTCCGTGCGTTGTCAGGTACGCCGCCAGCCGAGGCTACCCCAACCGCCTCTGTCGTACCATCAAAGGTAACCAACCACACGGTGGCTGGAAAACTTCGAGCGTTCTGCTGTTACGGTTAATACCGCTTCAGCTGCCACACCCTCTAGGTCATCTTTTAGCCAGCGAAGCACGGCTCACCCACAACATCACGGAAACGCCCTCGTGAAGATACGTCAAACGGACCGTCAACTCAAACGTAAAAAGTGAATGAGAAATTGGATATTACACAAATTACAAAATAAAATTTTTTTATGCTTCATGTGCGTCATCCAAACCCAGCGAATAATTTGTCCTCGTCGGCCGGCTGGTTGCGTTCCGGATCGAGATTTTGCGGTCGTTTGGGAAGGAGGTGTTGCCTGGTGAACAGGTGGATGGGACGCGGATTAGATCGCCAACCCGTTACCCATTACGACACGAGGATTGGAT
>JAADYG010000924.1:0-11593 GCA_023338115.1 Phytopythium boreale | reverse complement strand
CCCCCCCCCCCCCCCCCCCCCCCGTGTACCACTCGATCCGATCCCCCTAATTACTCTGGATAGAACCCAGAGGACACGCCTTTCTTGTGTATGCCAGATGTTTTGTAGGAATACCGGTTTTGTATCAGTATAGCGTATTTTACCCGGTACATTTGGCATTTATGATAAGCATTTTTCTAATTTTGGAACTGTGCGAAATTTCGATCGTGCATCGCGAATGGATCGGACGATCGGCACTGGGAGGGGGTCTTACTGCCGCCGCCGCCGCTGCCGTTCGCGGTCCCCAGCTGCGGTTGCCACCGCTGGTCGCGGTTATCACGCGCGTAGCTCACATTGAAATCTAAGACAAAGTGTTACCGAACATTTACACACGACACACCGAACGCATTATTTGTTGCTTAGCAACTTCAGCACGAGCTGCAAGCAGCGCAATCGCGCGAATGGGATCTGAACGATCAATCGGGCGCCAGCGTCTTTCGCGTCCTTCGTGTGCTTCGACGTGTCATTGCCCGTTGCATCTTCAGATGCCCTGTCGTCGTCATCCCCCGCGAACGCCAGACCATCGAGCCCCAACTCCAAGAAGAGCAGCGACAGCACCCCACAATTTGCGTCATCGGTGACATCCAGCTTCTTCGACCGCACAAACGTGACCTTGCCCGGGTACTCCCGCGCGATCAACTCCGAGAATAACAAATCAATCGACGCGTAGTGGCACTCTTCGCCATCGTAGAGGAGGCACGCACCAGCAGTTGGCTTCCCGTGTCCGATCCGGCGAGCTCCGGGTCTTGTACAGTGATTTGCTTCTCTCCGTCGCCCTCTTCTCGCTTCTTTGATGGGGTGAAGATGAACGCCGTCAAATGCCCTGGCAAACGCAGCACGTCGGCGACTTTCTTGTAGTTTCGATGCCTCCCAAACGCTCCAAAGCTGGCAGCAGCAACGTAGCGCTTCGATGGCTCCGCGAGGGTTGCGCAGGCTGGATTAACAATCCCGACGAAGTGAAAGCGCTCTTGAAGGAAGAAGAGGCCGGCGGCGGTGCAGGTAGTGTGCAGCCACTCTTTATTGCCGTAAACAAGAAGATACCGCCCCACAACTGATTCTCGACCTCCCATATTCGACTGAACACGGTTCGTCAAGTTCATGTAGCTGATGGCGGTGACGTGCTCTAGCTTGTAATAAATCCACAGCAGATCAACTTTGTCAGAGACCAGCGTAACGACCACCATATTCATCAAAGTCTGTACGCACCTTATTCGGGTTGCACATTTCGAGCGACGGAGGAGAGACGCCGTCAGTATCAAACTTGGTCACGAGCACCCAGTCCATTACTCCTTTACCTTTCTTCGGAGTGGCGCGCGCCTCCCAAAATGCATCGATCGAGTTCAGCTGCGAGTCGGTGAAGCGACCGTACGCAGGAACGTGAACAACGAGCATCCGATCTTCGTCTGCATCGACAAGCGCCGTTGCCGCGTGTTGCAGCTGATACGCCCTTACTGCTGAACTGCATAGGCTCAGGTCTGCTGCGACGAGTACGAACGGGTGGTCCGTCTCTTCGTGAACCGTCTCAACCACGATTGACGCATGACTCGTCTGCTTCCTGACTTTAACGCGGGCAATCTACACACAGCACACAAATGTTAGTAAAACGTACCGAACCGGCACCGAACATCAAACTCACGATGTCCATGGCGAGTGAGTAGGTGAGCAACTGGGCAAGCAGATTCTTCAGGTCGGAAAATATCACCGTCCCGACTGGTTTGCCGTGCGAGAACGCCTCTGATAGCCGCTTCGCGTCGCTGAAACGCTGTCCTCAGCCGCGGTCCTGTTTCTGGGACCTCTTCGCTTCCGACCATCTTCGTTGCATCCGCGAACACGAGGCCACCACCAGCCACGGGCAGCAGCGCGCTCACCACGCCCCTCGCGTGCGTGGTTGCGCCCGAGGGCCACATGCCCGATCGGTCGCTTGAGGAAGGGCACGGTTGTGGATCTGGATTCCCGCTGTCGCGAGCCTTGTTACCGTCGGCGAGCTCGCTCGAACCCGTTCCAGTCACCGTCGGTTCGCTGCTGGCAATGATAGGGATCCGGGCCTTGACGTCCTCGTCGCGGAACCGCTTGAGAGCGTCGAGCATGCCTGTGAAGGTGTCCGACCCCATATCCTGCATGATGTTGGCGATGTCTTCCATCAACTCCATTGACCGTTGTACTTACCACGAGGAGATAGAAGCCGGTCCTCTTTCGCCATCGTAGCTTCTCTCGACTTCGTTCGCTCGGTGGATAGGAGCTTGCCCGACGCGATGTTGTTGAGGTTATTTGAGGGCTACAGCGCTGGTTGATGTTCGCAAACGGAAGCACGCTTTGGAACGTCCCAGTGTACCAGCGGTAGAAGAAAACGTGACGACATGGGAGCAAATGAGTTCGGAAAAACAGGCAGTCGCACGAAAATTCCTGCGGACACAATAGCAGGGCGTCAGAACGGAGCACCGACCAGCCACAGAACATTCGCTGAACGCGATCAAGCGACTCCAACGCACCTTCAGCTTCACCGCGTGGACCCGACCTTCCTCTGTGTGCGTTAGCGATGCCGCCTCGGCTGACGACGAGACGCCGTACGCCGTAGTCGCAGTCAGTGCGTACTTGAACTCGCTCTGCGTCAAACCAATCTACTAGACTACAGCAACCACGCAAGAAAGCAGCGCGGGTGTTCTTACATTGACCAGGTTGAAGGCGAAGTCACTCACGTAATTGGCGAGGCGCGCCAACTCTGCTATCTGGTCTGCACTCAGCAACTTGTAAACGGGGTATTTCGGCAGTCTGTAAGAGCCAATTCGCTTCAACTGGCACTCGTACTCGTCCTCAGACATATCTTGCACGCCGGTCAATGTCGACACGCACTCGTCCATCGAACGACGGCGTCAGGATCAGCTTCAGTTTCGACCACTTCGCCTCGAGTCTGCGAGGCATCAACAAGCGGCAGTGAGTCAAAGAGCAGCTAGAATAGGTAACAGACACGATCTTACCTGTTGGTGGTGTGGTTTCCGAGGTGCGGAATGTTCATGCGCGCGTACGCGACCCACTCACCCGTGATCGCGTCCTAGTTGCGCTCGAAGTACTTGTATAGAGGTGCTTACCCGCATCTTCCAGCTGATGTTAGAGGAGCCGCTTGTTCTTCCGGTACTGTAGCGGGGAGTCAGAGTAGACGAACGCACCCATCGTGTCCTTAAGCGCTTCCTTTTTGTCGACCGCCCCGAGTACAGCGTGTGCACATGCTTGTTCAAGTACTTGACAACGTGAAACTGGCACAGCAGCATTCGAGCCTGCGGAAAGGCAGGCGCCAGCACAGCTCTCTCTCTCTCTGTAAAGTCCTTATCCGTGATAAGCACTGCGATGGAGCTCTACGCGGGGTTGTTCTTCTTGAACCTTTTGACGGCGTCAAACACGTTGCCCTAGGACTCCGACTTCACCGACGCGTGCTGTGCGTACTAGCCCTGTTCTCATACAAAATAGCAAAAATACTAGACGGCTCACAATGCAGGAGATCAAACAATTTCAACAGCCAGCGCGCCTTGCGATCCAGATCGAGCACGGGGAAGCTAAACAGGTTGAAGCGTCGGTTGTTGATGGCATAAGTCGAATCGACCATCATCACCTCGGGAAATGCAGCGAAAAGACGGTGCAACCTGCGCGTCTGGAACGTGAGCGTCTGCGTGACGCCATCAGTGTCTGTGTAAATGCAAGTCGTCGCGTCTTTATTCTCACACAGTTCGCGGAGCACACTCGCCGTTCTCACTTCCTACGTCGCGCCGCCGCGCTTCTCGCGCTTGGTGTGAGCGATCAGGTTGTGCACATCTTTCAGCGTGATTTTCTTGCCTGTGTGGACGGAGACACACAATGTTACATTAGTTCGGTAAGGGTTCAGTGATCACATAGCGTTCGGTGTAGCTCGTACCTGTCTTCTCCCGAAGAAAGGCGAGGATCTCGCGCGCATGGGAGCCACTCTGGTTCATCTCCTCGACACGCTTCACTAGTTCGCGATCCCAGATCTTCCTGTACTCCGCGTATGCAATTCGCCACCCGAGAAGTTACCTTTGAAGCCGTACGAGTTGCCGCTTTCATGCTCATATCCAAGTCGCTACTGCTACCTCCTGCTTCGAAGTCGAGGTCACTGGTCGAGTGAACGGGCACGAGGCTTCCACTTACTGATTTTTTATCCGGCAAGTTCCGCTCCTGCCGCTCGTTGTTCATCATCCGGGTTACCTCGGACCTTGTTCGAGCTCGTTTCTGGTTGGTAGGCTGCGGCGACGCAGATCCAGTCGACGAAGCATCCGCGTCGATCGCGCGCTCGACCTTGAGTGCATACTGGCGCTTCCCAACAGACGATATGGCTACCGCACAAGCTGGTCAAGCGACGGGGCCTGTTAATTGGAGTCCGACGAGCTGTCGCTGCCCAGGGAGATGGCGCTGGCAATCGACACACCTGTACCACACGGCTCGAACCCGCGCCAGTTCCAATCTGTTTGCAGCGGTCATCCGCTCGACCCTTACTGCGTGTGCAGCACGAACACGCTCGAACTCGAGGTGTTGCGCCACGCACTCGCTCTCTTCGTCTTGGCGCTGAACGAGGACGTGAAGAGATGTACCGCACCTAAGCTCCGTGTGCCTCGTAGAGAGTCGTCCCGGACGCCGAGTTCCTGCGCCGACCTGTGATCCTCGCGTCCGTGCTGACCTTTGAGACCTGCACTCCAGCGCGTGTTGCACATCGTGGAGATGCTGCCACTACTCCGCGACGAGCGCGTCGAGGTGTGACGTTACGATCGTTTTGGACGTCACGAGCGCGCGAAGCTGCGCGGTATCGGGCAAGCTTGTGAACGCGGTGATTGGGACACACCACCGAGCTGGTTGGCAGATACCGCGTTCAGACTGTACTGAAATAGCGGTAAGACCGCCGCCCACAAACCAATCCGGAGCTTGTGCTCGCTGAGCAAAGACTTAAGTGCATTGAGGACGAGACGGTTAACGACTTCGACTGAGCCGTCGGCCAAGGAACAGTACGCTGTTACAAAATGATGGTGAGCACCGAGTAGCTTCGGGAACCGCCCGATCAGTTTTAAACGAGTTCCTTAGTGGTGGACCACACCAAACCGCTTGAACCGATCGAGGAGAGCACACACGGCAGTTCGGCAGTGACAGCGGCGCTGGACACGAGTTCAACATACCCGGACATGCCATCCTTGAGCATAGCACATACTTCTCGCCCTTGATACTAGCCAGGAGGCTCAGAAAGGCGAAATTGAGGACTTCGTTCGGGTTGGTCGCTGGCAGGGTCGGTCCGTATGGATGCGGCTCCAGCGACACACCTGTGCTCAGACAATGGATACAATCACTGACAAAAGCGGTGGCATCCGCCTTGACCGAGCGCCTGGAGGACATATCTGGATCACACGCAGCTTGGTTGCAGAACAGCAAAGGCTGCTCACTCCCTCATAACCAATGCGCTGCTTCAGGTAGCCAGCCTCATCGGGCGGAGAAATCAGTCCTCCAGCAGTCTGGCCGTGGAGCGCCACATCGGCGGGCAGGGAGGCCATTGCAGCGTCTTGGGCGGCCCGGATCTCGGCCATCGTAGGCCATTCGAAGTCCGGCTGGCGAAGCACACGTATCAGGGCATCCTATTGCATGTGCGCCAATAGCTCTGAGACCCAATCACAAAAAACTAATTTCTCAACTTTATTTTGGGACTAGGCCGTAGGACTTCGGACAGCCAAGAAGACTTAATCCCCTCCCACCCACCCACCCACCTACCTCCAAATGCCAGAATCTGTCAACATTTTTTTTTTCAAACTGTTGTATTATCCAGCATCTTAAGGATAGGCTATATTTACTTTTTGTATGCTCTCGATAACTGCGACGCTTGAACGTACAAATTGCGACAAGGATGTTCGTGCAAAGGATGAACATATACAACATCTTATCAACATGAAGAGGGTATTTTATCACGATACTCGTTCATGGTGTATTTCTCGTTGGCCCTTTTACCAAATGGACAACTATGCGTGTACATAGAACATCAGACCATAAATGGAAGACAAGACATTGACGGTGCAAACTCAAAGACTATGCTGTAAGTAAGCCAATCAAATGGCACCAAAACCCAAAGTAGTTCTGAGCCTAACCACATTCCCGCTCTCTTCGTATTTCTAATACTGTATCTACAGTCTCCCTTCCCAAATTCGACACAGTAGTACACATCAATTATGTCAGTGCATAATATACTTAGAAATCATTTTATATTGAACTCTGTATGCGGCATCAGTAAATATATATATACATCAACAGGATATTGGTTTAGAATTGTGTCGAATTTGGGAAGGGGGACTGTATTTCTATGCAAAATGCACATAAACTATATCTGCTCTTTCTCGTAAAATCTGTTTTTATCTTGAACTTTGTAAATTTTCACTTTTCCGAGCCATTTCTATATCAACACGTTGTATGTACTGCATGTTAAGTGACTAGAGATGCAGTAAGATACAACGTCGGCCTTTGAGTGGTTAATTCGGCGATGGCTAGGGCGAAAATATGAGGTAATTACGCATTGTGACTGGTAGATACTACAAAAAATGTTCATTCAAATGACTCTGTATGACGAGGCATTTTATGATCAGGAGTGAGAGGTTTTTGAAGCTTACGTGAAGGTCGTCATATACCAATAAAATCACTGATACTATGAAACATCTGAGACCTATTGGAATGAGTCGAGAACTTCTATCTACTAGATAAAATCGCTGATACTACGAAACATCTGAGATCTATTGGAATGAGTCGGGAACTTCTATCTACACAACGTGAGCTCGAAACAACGTTCTTAAAAGAGGGTGAATAGTTTCTTTTTCAATTAGTCTGATTTACTAAAAATGAGGCTGTTGTCGCAAAGGTAAACATAAGGACACAACTCTTCCCATTTTGGGGACGCGGCAGTTGTGGTGTGTCATGATGGGATTTGCTCAAACCAGGCGAAGCGTTAGCCTTTCGCCATTTCGCGCGGAAGAGGTGACGAAAAAAGTGTCGAGAGCAAATGCTGATGCCCCTTTGAACCAGCAGTTGTGGTGCGAAATGTTGGTGCACAACTTAAATATACGCTCCACAATACATAGAGATGCACTGGAGAGCAAGAAACCTGTAAAGCCTCACATTCAGGCAGTATGCATGCGAAGTGATGGAGAGTTGGAACGTGGTCAGATCACACGCTAAATGTGGTGGACTTTACTTCGAAGTATTTGTAATATGTTAAAGTTAATCTGCAAATAGCAGCACTTGAATTCACGTGGTTGGATGCGTCAACCTGGTATCGCTTTACACTTGCAGCTATCAAATTTACAGCCCGCCCACACGACACTACACTTTAGACGAAATAGTGTTCCATGCATATGTGATGCCATGCTAAATATCAGCAGGTTGAATGAATTTTGAAGCACGCTTACTCTATAAACCACTCAGCTTTTTCCTCATTCGGCACTAGTTGTACCAAAACTGGTACCACTCGCATCACACACGCTCGCCTACTCCCAGAGTAACGGGGTTACATGCTTTTGTGGTAAACCATCGGACACAGAGTGTGTGTCAAGTGTTAAGTGCGCTTCTTAAGCTTTCCTACTCTTAAGGGTAGCCGCCCTCGAGCTAAACGCGGCTGCGAGGTTTAGTGACTCACACGAGCCATCGAAGTACCACCAATCTGATGCATAATTACTTCGTATGGTTTCACTTTTACAGCATTACCCTTAGGAACCCTTAATGACCGCAGAAACTCAACGAATGAACAGTCTCCATTTTGCTAACAAGTCAACAAGTCGATACAAATAATTACGGGGCATACAAACCCTGGGTAGTTTTATCCGTGCTCGAGGATGGGTTGGGTGAGGTCATGCCGCTGACCTACAGACCGATATTCCTGGAGGTGAACAGTGACGAGTTGGACCAATATCGTGTGCAAGCAGCGATGAGTGATTTCGGGCCCGGAGTGGATTCGATCCATAAACGCATAGTGGCGTTAGTGAAGGTGTCAGAGGTGGAGTGTAAGTTGAATCGTCCGTCAAGGAACGCGCTCAAATCGCTTTCTGGGGGATCACGTCAAGCCATCCACAAAGATCATTCCACTGTTGAGACTGTGTCCAAGCGTCTGTCACCGTCGCGTTGATGGATGATACGTATTTCTACGTGTTCCAGGGTGCTTTAGCTCGCACGCCGATCGAGACAAATCAGTCGGCTCACTCTGAAGTGAGATGGAATCTTCCTCTTTCGAGGCGACCTTGTCCTTACGGGCGCTGAAGTCGATGTGGAGGATGTTTGACTTCACTGCTACAAGAAGTAAAAGGCATCGATCAGCAACTGGAGTCCACGGAGGCTGCCGTGTTCAACACGTACCTATGTGGGTATTGTTTGCACGAGTGCTTCTCGAAGGTCCACCTCAACAACCATCGTCGGCACTGCCCGAAACCTAAGACAAAAAGCTCAAAGAGAAGCTACGAAAAGGAAAAAAACAAAAGAAAGGCTGACGACAAAGGTGGGAACTGCGAAAAGGGTTGTATCCATTTTCATAAGCGCAATACTTATCATCGGCACACCCACCACATGGGCCCCAAGAAACGCAAGTTCGACTGTAGCAGTGAGTCCAAGTCCGAGCAGGATAGCGAAAGCGTAAGTGAAAGCGAAAAGGAGAGCGAAAGCAAGAGCGAGTGGTCACACAACAGTCATATCAGCAAATTGAGCTGTCATGTCCACAGTCATTAAAGCGATTTGAGCTGTCGTGTAAGCGATTTGAGCTGTCATGTAAGCGATTTGTGTTGGCATTTGGTTGTCAAGCGCGGTTGAATCGTCGACTCCTCCAAGCTGAAGTCGGCAACATTGATGACTGCTTAAATCCAGAACCTGCCTACTGTGCGTATGACTGGACAACGGAGAGGAGACGAGCAACGAGACGCTCAGCATGACGACCAAGATGGACGTCATAGCGGAGCTGAAGAAAGGGGTGATGGAGAGCTGTCGCTTGCGCTCGCCGCAGAACGATCCAGAGCTGCAGCTGACGGCGTGGGGGAGGAGCAAATTGAAGATCTAGTATAGAACGCGAAGAAAGCCCAGTTTAAAGAGCCAGGGACCTAGTGTGGAGGTGCCTTGCGCGATCGCCCGCCAGACTTACGTCGGGCTCACCTTAGGGTCACGACGGGCTAATAGGAGGGCGACTAATCCACCGGCGAATGGGGCGCGCTGAGCTCCGCACTTCGAAATTTGCGAACATCGGCGAAGGGCAAAGAGCGGAGCAAACCAGTGAATAGAGCGCAAGAGGAGCGAGAAGCACAAGCGCGTGGCAACCAGATGGAACCAGCCACCGGGACGACACCACCAAGACCAAGAAACTATGCGACCATCGCCGCGCGCCAAGTGTGCCTGCGGGTGGCCGACGACAAGTGGTGCACAGTCTGGCCGCGTCGCTCATCTGCAACAAGTCCGAGTAGGCGGGCGAGGGCGTCGTGTGTAGACTGTGTGGACCTCCCCCCCTCAAGGATCAGTGCCAAAGGACGCTGCCGGACTGCCAAGTGCTCCACCAACATCGAACAAGCTCTAGCAGCCGGTGATCTCGCCGTGGGCTTCGCGCTCGGGGCCACGAATGGGGCCACGAATGTGCCGGATACTATCGGGGATAGAGTCCCCGGTGACCTTGACGTTCCCCTTTCTAGGGCCTCTCTTCACGAGAGCCCACGACGCTCTCTCCACAACAATGAATGATCTGATCAGTCGCTCTAGTGTGTTCTGGTATGACGTGCAGCAATGGGTAAACTTTGGCGCAGCGCTGCAGGGCGGAAGATGGGTCTTCCGGTGTGAATGAGTGAAGCACGTTACCCACCGACCACACCATCCTCTTCACGTTAACCCACTATCATGGCCACGATTGACTTGTCATCATGTAAGGGAAATACAAGCCATTTGGGCTGTCATGTAAGTGATTTCGCTTGTCATGTCAGCGATTTCGCTTGTGATGAAAGCGATTCGATTTGTCATGTAAGCGATTTGGATTGTCATGTAAGCTAGCTGGTATGTCATGCTAGCGATTTCGCTTGTCAAACAACATTCGTAATCAATCGTGTGTATTCAAGGGTGGAAGGTCCGGTAGCAGCAACGTACACACAGTAAGCGATTTTGAAGAACGCTTGACAGTCGCAGGTTTCGCGAACGCCTTTGACGATCCTACTTGACGTATTCTGGCCCCAGTGCTACGTCCTGCGGCTGTTGCGAGCACCGATCGCAGTGTTCTCATGGTTGTCGGTAGGGTAGTGTAGACTTCTCACAGCCACAGTGTCAAAGACGAAACGCACTTCTTCAAACAAGGAACGCACGTCGTGACGCGTGTCGGCGATGATAAGATTCTCCTCGGCGATCAGCAACTTTGCGCGCTTGACGATTGATGCAGCTGGAGTAGGAACCAACGAAGCGGTGATGACCGATCTCAAGGGGCTTCTTGGACATCGTGCAAACGTGGACCCGGACCCGCAGCGTATAGTCTCGCTTGATGACATTGCTGAACTGCTCAACAGGGTTGTTTGTCTTCGCATAGCCTGACGGCGAATGAAAACACTGCCACTTGCAAATGTGCGAGCGGAGCCACTCCCGGTCGAAGCACGCAGTAAAGGCCGTCATTTCCTGTGTATTCGACTGCGCGCTCAGTGCGCTATGTTCGAACGCTTGGTACTCGTCCGTACCACTGCTGTAATGCATCTCGTGGATATGTTGATACGCGAGGAGCTTGGCGTGGCCCAATAAACCGGCAACACGTTTCTTGACATCCTCGATGACGTGGAAGAAGCACATAAGGTAGAATGCGATGTTCGCATAGACAGCACCCACCGCGTCGATTTGAGCCCCCTCAGCGTTTGATATCCCGCACACAAACACCGATCCGCAAGCCTTCAGCTTGAATGTCGCGGCCATGTGGATTGGTGTTGCGTAGAAGGCGCTTGGTCGTGATGGTGGTGAAAAATTGGCCCTCGTCGCTTCCGTCCCCAAGCAACGGAACTCCGCAGCTATCCCGAGAGCGGAACGCAAAAGCAGCAGCGTCATTGAGGATGTCGGAGTATGGTGCCGATTGCGCCAGCTCGACCAGATCATCGACCTTGCCCGTGTAGCCGAGACCTCCTGTCTTGAAATTGTAGACGAAGTTCTGGATGGTCTTGAGCTTTGGAACCGTCGCAGCATCCAGGGAGAAGTTGTCGATCAGCACGTCCTGGATACGGGCTGGCTTCACGTTCTGTTTGGTGAGAGTGCGCACCTCTTCATTAATTGTATCTGAAAGGAGGTTCCACCATGATGAAACGGTGACAGAAAAATGATGACCATCCCCAAAGAAGTTATCCACACCCGTCCCATCGCACAGCAGACTTCTTCCAAACAGACACGAAGTATCCTCAAGAAGAGCGTGCGCAGTTTGACGAGTTGATGTCATGGCTATGTATTTATCAAATTTAAGATTCTATTATGTTGTAAAGTTTGTATGATATGTGGGTGCATGTGCGGGCTGTGTGAATGTGCGTGGTGCGCGAGTGTGATGCATGTG
>JAADYG010000923.1:0-11595 GCA_023338115.1 Phytopythium boreale | reverse complement strand
GGGGGGGGGGGGGGGGGGGGGGGGGGCTGTTGCAAGTCGCAACGTGGCAGCCGCTCCTTCTGCTTCTCGTCCACCGTGGCGTTGCGCCTTGAAGTGGGTGCGACGACCCAACGGATCCCGTGGACGCCCCCAAAGACGGAAGCTTGGTAACAGGCGGCGCGCGTTCCTTCCACCTTTCGTTCCCCGCCTCTTGAGGGTCGGATCCACTTGAAGCGCGCCCTTTGGCTTCGGCTTCGGCTCTCCTCCCGGCTGCTTGGCTTTGAGTCACTCGAGATTTTGCGACGGCCAGCACAGGCAGAGGATTCTAAAACACATTCCCACCGACCATGGGCCTGGAACACGACTACTCGATGCGGACGGCCCGAGCCGCCTACCGCCACCAAGCGGCGGCCGTCCGCCCCATTCTCGTTCGACCGGGCCAGCAACAGCCCGTCCGACGACGAAACCCGGAGCGGGAGGCGATCCGGAGGGAGTTGGACGCTCTTCTGGGCGTTCACGAGCCGGCTCGCACGGCCATCGACGTCGACCGGCTGCTCGAAGCGTACGCCGGCATGGAGCGCGAGCTGCTGGCGTGCTACCGGCAGTACTACGCCCCCTTCGAGGCCTCGAGCAACAGCAGCAGCAGCGTGCGAGTCCAAGTGGCGAATGGCTCTCGGCCAACGCTGCAGCTCCCTCGCGCTGCGGTCCCGACGTTCCTGCGAGCGAAGCGCCAGGCCATCGCGTCCAACAACAGCAAGACGGACGACGTCCGGTCCGCGGCCGTCGCCACGCCCGTTGTCGCTTGCCGACGAGTGTCCATCGGATCGCCGACCAAGCAGTCGTTCGCCCGGAGCGGCAACAGCAGCAGCGCGTCTCCGGTCGACAACAACAACGCCATCGACCTGTCGGCGAACGTCGGGAGCGAAGGACTGCGGCCAGCGCGGCGACCAACTCCAGCCAGCGACAAGTGAACGCGCCGAACCATACTGTTGGCTACGAGATCTGAAGGTGGTGGTGTCGTTTGGAGCGATATACTATACATATTCCGCCTCTCGGGTACACATCGGGTGGTCAAAACTGGAGAGGGCGAAATACGCCAACATGCATCAAAAGGCAGTGGAAGGAGCCGGGAAAAAGCAAAAACATGCAACAAAACTCTATCTTCTATCAGCGCGACGCCTTCTTTCGCTTTCTGCTCGGTCGCCAGCACGGTGGCCGGTGTCTGTGTCAACAAGCGGGAACAGCGCGCTCGGTGGCGGGGCCACGGGCCAGGCAGTCGACGACCACCCGACCTAATAGGTATGCACCGCGCCACACTCCCGCGTTCTTCACTAGCTCGAAGGCCGTCGCGTCGGTGCTCGAGCAATGGGGTGGGCCGCCGTCTATAACAGCGTCATCTGCTGCATGTTGTGCATCTGGTGCGGCTGGTAGCCGTTCGAGTAGTACATCATGTTGGGCGGCTGGTTCTGCTGCGGCTGGGCCTGCTCCGACGTCGGGCCGCCCTGCACCGGGTGGTAGTAGCTGCCAGCACCACGAGCCGAATGGTTGCCGTACGCCGCAGCGGCGGCAGCGGCCGAGTCGGCCGCCGACAGGTGGTGGTGGTGGTACTGGGACGACGGCGCCGGCGCATACGGCTGGTGGTGCTGTTGCTGCTGCTCCTTCATGTCGAAGTAGTCAACACTCCGGGCGTCTTGGTGCTGCTGCATCTCAGCGGCCTTGGACCACTGCTGGGTGTACGGGTTCACGTTCACGGCACCGTGGGGCTTGCCGTAGTCGCGAGAGCTGTACGCCGGCGGCTGGCGGCTTGCCACGGGCGGCAGCGACGACGAGTCGATCGGCATGCCGTAGTGACGCGAAGACGCGCCACCTTGCTGCATACCGAGCTGGTCGTACCGCTGGTCGGCGTGGATCTGCAGGTACTGAGCAGACGAAGTCGGCACCCCAGCGCCCTGATCGTACCCCTTCATGGCACTCGAAGGCGGAGCACCGTACCGCTGGTCCATCTCAACGCGCTGGTAGCTAGTCGGAAGCGAACGGTGGTCCATGCCAACGTGGGAAGACGTCGGGTCGCGCAGGTCCTTGGGCATTCCAGAGCCCATCGTCATACTTGACTGGTAAGCGGACGGGTTCGTGAGCTGGCGCATGTCCATGATATGCGGCGGCACACCGCCAGGCGCACCGCCCATTCCAGCGGCGGCAGCAGCAGCGGCAGCAGCGGCAGCAGCCGACGACGAAGCCGAAGAAACCGACGACCCAGCGCGGCCTGACGGCGCAAGAGGGTCCTTGCCCGTCTTGCCCTTGGCGGCATTCGCGTGGTACGAGCACTTTCCCTTCTTGCGCGCCGGCTTGTTACAGCTCGGGTGATCGCAGCGCTTACCACCACCGTGCTCGGCGCAGAAACCTCCGCCACGATCGTTCTTGGTGCAGTCCGGGTGCTGGCAGAAGCGCGATCCACCGTGGCCGGCGCAGAATCCACCGCGCTGCGCGCCTTTGTTGCATCCTTCCTTTTCGCATCGTTGGCCACCACCGTGCGCGCGGCAAAAGCCGCCGCCCTGGCTACTCTTGGTGCATCCGGCTGCCTGACAACGCAGTCCACCGCCGTGCGCCTTGCACAGACCATTCGACTGGCTTGCCTTGGTGCAACCAGACTGCGTGCAACGCTTGCCGCCTCCGTGGCGGATGCAAAGGCCCTGGCCCTGGCTGCTGCGCTCGCATCCGTCGACCATGCATCGCCGACCGCCTCCGTGCGCCTTGCACAGACCCTTGGAGCGCACGCGCTTCTTGCATCCGGGCATGGTACACAGGCGGTTGGACTTGAGCGAGTCGTTGCGCGTGGACGACTGCGGCGAGCTGTTGGCACTGCTTGCGGCGCTCGGGTCCTTCTTGCTGGGCGACTGTGTGGCCACATGCGCGTTCGACTGCTTGGTGGGCGACGACGTGTTGTTGTTGGCCGTGTTGAGCGACGACGCGGAGAGCTTGGGGCGCTGCGCCGACGTGCCGACGTATCCGGCCGGCATGTGCGCTGGCTTGTTCGCCGAGGAGACGGCCGCCGTCATTGAGTGGATGGCTTGGTCGTGCACGCTGCGCTCGTGCGCGTACTGCTGGTACGACTCGTAGTTGAACGCCGCCGGCTCGACGGACGCCGCGGCGGTCGCGGGCGTGTCCTGCATCTTGTCGGAAGGGTAGCTAGACGAAGCGGTATCGGTTTGACTCCGGGCTGCTGCGCGCGAGACCATAAAACTGGGCGAACGGCACCGACGGACGCGAATCGACAAATAGTAGAGAAAGGGAGGCGGGCGGACGAGGAAGGGCGAACGCGGGGGCGGGCGGGAGGAGGAGGAGGAGCACCTGCAGTGGGGACGTCCGCGCCTTGTCTTGTCGATCGACGGCCGAGGCTTTCTGTACCAACGAAGTGGTCAAAGCAACAATTTAGGTAATGACGGCCAGGGCGCGGGCGGCGGCGGGCCTTTCTCGTGCCTGGCGATTGATTTCGAGAGTGTCCTGAATCCCGACTGGCCCTGCTCCACCCGCGTTTCCCCCCCCTCAAGTTGCAACTCGGCCGACGGTCCGAGACGAACCGAGCCGGAACCGTCTCTACGCGGTCGGGTGGCACGATTTCAACCAATCGGGAACGATGAAGCAAACGAATTTACGCGAATGAATAAACGTCGCGTCGCGCGAGTGGGGGACGTGCTCGTTTTTTGTCCATGGTCGAGGCCCTTTCTCGTGCGACACTGCGCTTTTGACAACTGATATTCAAAGACAGGCAACGAGACTGAAATCCACCTGTGAGCAGACGGGTAGGGAAAAAAAGAGAGGCAAGAAGGGGCAGAAACAGCTGGGGCCAGCAAAACAGCCAATCGTTGGCAACAACGCAGTCGAGAGCAGAAAGGACGGGCGAAGCGAGACATGTCACAAGCTGTCCACTCATCCTCACCCACCTTTTCTTTATCCCCTTCCCCTCTCAGCAAGTGCTGCAGACACGCTTTCCTCCTCATCGCCGCGACGTGAAAGGCAAAGCCGACAAGAACGTGCTGCTCAGGTAATCAACGCGCGCTCTCAGCATTCCGAGCTCCAGGCGACGACAACAAACTCGATACTGCTGGTTTGTTTCCGTAACCAGTCCGAGAGCAAAACAACAACAAAACCATACCGGAAGGGTCCTATCAAAAGACGGTCTGGTCGCGCCTAAAATTAGAGATTGGCTGCGTATGAACTCAGAAGGCGAGGAAAGGTGAGACGTCCACACACACTAAGCTTCTACCATGCGCAGTGCTTCAAACGTCTACAGTAGAGGTTTAGCTTTGTGCAGTACGGAGTGCTCTGCTCTTGTCGACGGGATCCGCTCTCTGAGTCGTCGTCACCGCGTTTTGTACCGTACAGTAAGAAAGATCGGACACAACCATACCAAATTCAAGTACAGATCTGCCTATTTTTTGCAGGGCAAGTCGATTCTTAGTCCTGTGGCACAGCTGGCCTCCAGAGCTCCATGCTCCGTTTATTGCGCGTTTTAGTGTTAAGAATTGTCAACTCACACCGCGATGCATGCTGCAGAAGCGCCCAAAGGGCGCCAATTCGTTCGAAATGCCCCGACCTATGCATACCGTAAGTGAGCTTTTACCGGTCCTACATTTTGACAAGAGACGTGCTGATTTAATTAGTTGTCGTCCTGCACGTTTTTTTATCTTCAGGATTGGTTTGATTCTTACAAAAAACCGTTTCGAGCATTACATCACTGTGGACCGAAAAAACGGTCATTGATGTGTCTAATTGTTGCCACACCGTAAAACCTTGTGTAATCAAAACCCAGCTGGAATTATTACTATACTTTTTTTAATGATAATTAAAATATATAGTTGTGAGCCTGTATGAACGCATAACTGGTGTAAAATAGTAATTATTAAGCTTGTTGATTGGCCTGGCTCTTGGGAAATATCGCATACTGTAGGCAATTGGCCACATCATGATGGACTCGGTGACAGTTGGCGTTCCGTATGTGCACGGAAAGAAGAGCCAATCTAGAGTGGTCCCTGCAAGGATGGGCCGTCCTCTCATCCGGCAACCGCGGTGATCTCCGATGGCGAGTCGATCCGATCGACTCGATCGTCGGTTGAGTGTTTGAACAGCTCCGTTTGGATTTGACGCGCCAAGGTTACCATGCAGCGTAACTCGGGTTACACTCGCCTCCTCGTGTCGGCCATCGCTTTGAGCTCTCACCCGGAGGCAATGGCATTTCCTGCGTGCGGCTGTACAGTATTGATTACCGGGGTCATGCGTCACCATGGAGGCTACAGTCGTCTTCATTTGCTGATGTGTGTGCGCCCTCGGTGCGGATGACTGGCCCTCCCACGCTCTTCGCTTTGGTGTCCCTAACTTTGATGCGCGATCCGCCTATCCTTTCCTCTTCTCCAAAGCACAACCTGAGAGCGTGGACCACGCCGCGTGGTTGCCGCTGGTGCTTCCAGCGGGAGCTCTACCCATGGCGATCGTATGGACTCCACAGTGGAGGGACGAGAGCCCATCGGACGCGGCCCGATCCTTCTTACACGCTTCTGTACTGTACAGTGTACTGTGCACTGTGTGTACGCACTGTATAATAGACGGCAGCATGGTTGTTGTCCGAGCGTCGGACGTCTCCCCCTTGGCGTCGCGCCGCACCACTGACAGTATTTATTGGTACAGTACGCTGGGTACTGTGTACAGTACAGTACCGTTGGTAGTGTGCTTCACACCAAGTTGAAGGTGCTAGTTGGCCGTCCTCTTGGCGCTGTAGGCTGCGCAGCGCAGCCTGCGCGTCTCCAGAGAAGGGGGCGGTGCTTCAAGAAGCACAGAAAGTGGCGCTAAATTAGCGCATCGGGCTGGGCGGACCATGAGGAGAGAGAGCCACGTCGGGAAAGAAAAGGCGGCTTCAGAAAACTCCGGGCGGGCGGACGCGCACAGTTTTTGGTTGGCACGCTCTGTCAAGACAGTGCACGGGTACACGCAAAGGCAAAGGCGTCAGCAAGTCGCACTCTTGAGGCCTGTGTGCACATGGGCGACCGCTGCAGTAGTGTACTGTACTGTACATAATTTGTAGGGCCAAGCGCATGGAATAGTGGATGTACGCACCTACAGTACAGTACTGTAGGTGTACGTAAATGGATGGGTGCGGCCAGTAGTGTGTCGTTGGTCTCTGACTCATGCAAAGTAGCAAGTCCCACAGTGACTCTAGCATTCTCGAGCATGAGCAACGTCCACGGCACAAATCTGTCCGCTCAGTACTTCTAGTACACTGTAGTTTTCGGTACGACCGCAGCACAGAAGTGCCCGTCCTGATGAATTGTTCAACCCAACGTCAACCGCGGTGGCCACGCAATACGTAGCCACCGCGGCTTACGTACGAAGAAGTACTGTACGTAAGCGCCTGCCAGAATGCGGGTGGTCATGCCAATGAACACCAGGGCAGGTGCAGCAGCGTTTGTCAAGGAGCTGGCCCAGCACGAGGTCATGGCAAACAACGCAAGCCTCATTCTTCGATTCCCCAGAAACCGACCAAGTCCTCAAGCCGTACTCATCGAAGTTTCCCTTCGAGCCCATGACAACGCCAGCTGAGAATATCCCCGGCGTCCTCGTGCTCGGAGCTGGCGAGCTGGGCATGAGTGTCCTCAGAAACTTTGGCGCACGCGAGTCCTTGAGCGCACAAGTGTCCGTGCTACTCCGACCGGCAACCATCGATTCCGAGGACCCAGTCAAGCAGCGTGACGTCCAGACGATTCGAAAATGGGGTATTCGCATCGTGCCCGGCGACATCGGCGCTGCGTCCACTGCAGAAATCGCTTCGCTTTTGGCTCCATTCGATCTCGTGATCAGCTGCACTGGGTTCTCGGCGGGACGGGGAACGCAGGTGAAGATCGCTCAGGCCGTGCTCGCCGCCAACGTGAAGAAGTTCGTCCCGTGGCAGTTTGGCGTGGACTATGACCGCATCGGGATGGGCAGCGCGCAAGAACTGTTCGACGAGCAGCTCCAAGTTCGCGAGTTGCTGCGCAACCAGCCGACCAACACGACGCAATGGAAGATCATCTCGACTGGGATCTTCTGCAGCTTCTTGTTCGAGTCGTGGTTCGGCGTCGTCGAGCCGTTGACCTCAGGCGAGATCATCGTTCGAGCGCTTGGCTCCTGGGAAAACGCTGTGACGGTCACTACTATCGAGGACATCGGCTCACTCACTGTCGAGGTGGTCGTGTCACCAGATACCGAGTGGAACAGCGTCACGTTTGTCGCTGGAGATACCATCACGTACGAAGCGTTGGCTACACTCGTGAAAGGTGCTGCGCCAAGTCGTCGCGTTCGAACAGAAGAATGGCGTGTGGAAACACTACGCCAGCTGCTGGCGGAGGACCCCACCGACGCGGTCAAACAATATCGCGTCGTGTTTGCTGAAGGTGTCGGTGTATCGTGGGATCTCAAGCACGCATGGAATGCAATCAACGGTATCAAGACGACGAGCGTCCGTGGGTGGCTCGAGACCCACGCTGCAGTCTTGAATCCACAGTGAGGGGAGCCAAGAGCGGTGCAAAAGCCATTGCGCTGGGTTTCTCCACACGTCGCTGGTTCCACAGCGAGAGAGAGAGAGAGAGAGAGAAAGAAAGAGTTGTTTTTGCATCGCAGAAATGGACACATTATGCAATGCTCTATTGCATCAAGCAGTCTTCTCCTCTCAGCACACCTTACCGGTCGGCCTGCTGGCAGTTGGTTAAACTCACGACGAACTTGGAACTGTAGTCAATCGGGACCGGGAAACCTATCCTGTTCGAGGCGTCCATATTGAACGCTACTGTACTGTACAATCCAAGAACGCTAAATGTGAACGGATACGTGCGACCAGTGTGTGTCTAAAGTGGACTCTCGCCTTTGGAGCGGCAAGCCCCATGGTGACTCCTGCATTCCCACTGAACGGTACCCGGGACATGTACACGGAACGCTCGTACTGCACATAGCGTCTTGGTGTTCGATGGCGCGGCTTGAGGATGGATCTTTTCGTGCAAGCCGGCCATGGCCTTGACGAGTCCTCCCGGCGCAACATGCAGCGGTAACGCAATGACACGCAGCGACATAAAGCGAGCAACTCGATGCCGTCACCAGCGCTCGAACCGTGGTAATACAGGATACTGTACATACACCGACTGCAGCGCAGTACTGAAAAGCACTGCATGAACACTTTGGGCAGCGTCGAATACGCTGACCCACCCGCGGCGGTTCAGGCGGCAAACAAACTAGCCCGGAGGGCGAGCGCTTGACGCTGCTATAAAACCTATGAAGGAGCTAGAGCACACCAACACATCCGAAGCGCATCGTCGCCGAGTTATCTGCAGCAAAAGCGACACCTCAGCACTGCGCGAGTCGTGGATCCGAACTGTGAGGAACGCCAACCCAACTGAACCTGGCCAATCCTCAAACGACACATGCAACAGAATCTTGATATAGAATAAACCTATTGTTTCGCATGCTGAATGCGATCACATAGAAACGCTACATTGTTTTCGAAGCACTTACCCAATCCGTCAGACCTTTGATAAATCATGTCAATCATCGCGGAGTCCACTATTACGAATCTCTCTGTAGTCAAAACTCTGGTGGTCTCCTCGCCAACGGAACTCAAGCACCTCGCCCATCACTTGCAAGTCGGCTGGAAGCGATGCGATCTGCGGGCCTTCAACTCGCTCGCGCCGTCTGCCGCCGCGCGACGGCACCAGCAACTATCGCGCCTCTGCAGCTGGCCGGCGCGTCCCTCTCCACCTCCTCCGCCCGCAGTCCGCGCGCCCGCCGCCTGCGCCGCGCCAAAGCCGCGCAATCCGCCGCTGCTGCTTCCCCGCCCAAACCGTCGTCGTCGCTGTACGACTCGATCAACCTCGTCGCGTCCATCGACGAGATCTCCAGCAATGGACTCGCGTGCCGCGTGGAGATGCCCGAGGAGCTGCTGGAGCGCATCACGGCTATTGTGCGCGCGCGCTCGCACTCGCAGCTCGAGACGCTGCGCGAGAAGCTGCGCGCCACCAGTGGCGCCGTCGCGCGCGGCATCCCGCTGGACATGCACACGCGGCCGCTCGGCTGGACGCTCGACAAGTCGCAGCAGATCAAGCCGTTCGCGTACGGCCCCCAAGAGACGCTCGCGTACCTGGCTTTCGAGGTCGAGGACGCGTTCGCGTGCGCGCACAACGTGATGAGCGAGCTCAAGCGCCGACTGCCGGCGTTCGCGCCGCGCTCCATGCTGGACTTTGGCGCCGGCCCCGGGACGTCCTCGTGGGTCGCCCGCGGTTTGTTTGACGACTCGCTGACCAGCTACCGCGTCGTGGAGCCCAGCCAGTCGATGGTGGACGCCGCCACGAGTATTCTCGACGGGTTCCCGGGGCTCAGCGTGCGCCGCAGCATCGCAGACATGGCGCGCGAGATCGGAGCGGCCGACGATGACGCAGACGGCGGGCGCTACGACCTGATCACCGCCAACTTCGTGCTCTCGGACCTGACGAGCGACTTCGAGCGCGTCGCCGTCACGTCGGCGTTGTGGGAGCTGCTGGCCGACGGCGGCTGCCTCGTGATCGTCGACCACGGCAGTCCGTGGGGCTCGCACCAGGTGCGCTCCGCGCGCCAGTTCGTGCTCGACACTGTCAACGAGCAGGATGGCGAGGATGACGAAGACGAGGAAGACGAAGGGAAGAAGGCCGGCAGCGGGGCAAGCGACCGCGTGCGCATTGTCGCGCCGTGTCCGCACCAGCATGAGGTTCGAGCGTCTTGTCACCGCTCTGTTGAGTTGTGGCTACTGATGTGCTGATTTGTGTGTGTGTGCGTGTGCTTTGTGCGAATGCAGTGCCCGGCGACGGGCGGGACGTGGTGCCACTTTGTGCAGCGCGCGCCCAAGGTGCAGTACCCGCGCGTGGCGACGACGAAGCGCTGGCACGGCCAGAAGGGAGCCAAGTTCTCGTACGTGATCCTGCAGAAGCCGTCGCGCGACGCCGACAAGCAGGAGAAGGGCAAGCTGGCGCGTCTCGTCAGGTGCGTCTGGAGTTGAGCTCGTCATTGATAAGAAGGTTACGTGTTGATGGAATGATGATCTGGCTGGGTCGTTTCACAGGGGCCCGCTGCTCGCGACGCGCCACGTGCACCTCGATTTGTGCATGCCCGAGGTACGTTCTGGCTCGTAGTGTTCGACCGCTACATGTGTGATCACGACATGCTGATGCAACCGCCTCTGTTTCTCTCCAGGGCGAGCTGGAGCGCCGCAGCGTGACCAAGGGCAAGGCGATCCGCGAGGTGTATCGCGCGTCTCGGAAAGCGCACTGGGGCGCCTCCTGGCCTGCCGACGCGTCCATTTACAAGAACGACAAGTCCAAGTAGCCATCGGGGTCACTGGCTGGCTAGTCCAACGAAGATAGCGCGGTCGTTGAGATACAGCAGAGAAACCTATGGCGAACACGACAGAAGTCGCATACTAAGAACCGATTGGACCTCTTGCACCGTCCACATGAGCACTCACATCCCAGCATGTGCAGACAACAGCAGCGACGGCGCACATGATGATGATGTCAAATTTTTTTGTTTTTCTCTCGCGTTGGTGATTTTGTGTATTGCTGGCCCCACCACTCGGCCTGAATAGTCTGTGTGCTCGTCTCTTCCTCTGTGATTTCCTCTTCAAGTCGCGCTTCCGTCGGGCTCGTGTGTGGTAGGGAGGATGCATTCACGCGCGTCCTCTTCTGCCTCTCTCGGCTTCACCCCCTATCGCCGCGTCCGCGCCGCTCCTTTTCCTCCATCACGCCACAAATCTGGACGGGGGACGGCACGGGTCAGACACCGTCCTGTTCATATCTGACAGCGCTAGCCACCAACACGCAACAGGATACGCACCAACAGCGGAGCACGCGAGCAGAATCAACAACAGAGAGAAAGAGCGGCCAACAGCACCCGACCGAACGAGGTTAGCGACGCGAAAAAGCGCCTTACTTGAGCTGCTTGAGGACCGCGTCGAGGTGCGGCACGGCGCTCAGCTTTCCGATAGCGGCGACCGACGGCACCGACGCGAGCGCCTTCTTGGCCAGGTCCTGCACGGCCTTAGCCGTCACGGCCTCCGCCGTCTGCAGGGGCGTCTTCAGCGCGTAGTCCGCGGGCGTGTGCGCGACGAAGCCCACCAGCGAGAGCTGGCCCTCGCGCGTGGCGTACTTGTCCAGAGCATCGAAGGCAGCGGCGGCCTGGGCCGCAGCCAGCTCCTCCTTGGTCGGGGCGGCAGTCGCAACCTTCTTGATCTCCGCAACGAACGAGTTGACGAGCGCGCCGGCCTCCTCGTGCGTGGCGTAGCCCGAGAAGCCCACCAGGCCAGCGTCCTGGTAGCTTGACAGGAACGTCGACGCCTTCTTGTTCTTCAGACGCAGGCCCAGAAGCGCGCGCAGCACGTGCGAAGCGCCGTAGTCGGCCGTAGCGCGACCGCCCACCGGGAACGCAAAAGCAACCTGCGTGAACTTGGAGCCCGCCACCTTCACGCGCGACTCACCGCCCACGTACTGAGCGGCCTCCGGCACCACCACCGAGCCAGTCGCGATCGAGCCAAAGTACTCGTTCGCAATGTCCACGAGCGCGCTCTGCTCCACG
>JAADYG010000922.1:0-11601 GCA_023338115.1 Phytopythium boreale | reverse complement strand
TCTGGATGGATAAGACGGCGAGCGGGTCCGAACGACTCGTGTGAATAAGAGGACAAGATGATCCACGTACGAAGACTTCCATGTGCTTGGTGAGCCCGTAGTTGGTGATGAGGTTGTGGGCCATGCGCACGCGGTGCGGCTGGTCGTGGGGAAGGAATAAGAAGCGAGTGTGAGTCGTCTTGTTATGACGCAAACGACGACTAAGACCGCGACTGGCGCACCTTCATGGGGTGGTTCGCTCCGTAGTGGTAGTTGCCGAACTCGGCTGCAATCGTCCAGCGCCGCACAGAAGACACGCGTCCACCCAGTTAGCTTCGCCATCGTCATCAACGACAGCACAGCGTGTCCTTTCCGTCCACTCACAGTCGTAGAAGTAGGCGACGCGGCGCTTGGAGGCCGGCGCGATGGCCGACGATGACGTTGCGCCGTTCATCGCGCTCATGTCCGTCAGGTAGACCAGGAGAGGGGGCCCACACGCGGACAGCTCTGCGTCCCGCTGCTTTCTATCAGCTTAGTTATGGCTCCCTTCTTGGGGGCGTGGGAGATGCCCAACCTTTCCGTTCTGTTGGCGCAGCGGTCTATGATTATTTATATATTTCTTGAATTGATAAACGTTGTAGTTTGTGATTTATTCAAATTAGTTTCCAAATCGTCACAGTAATGTATATAGTTTGAAATGTTATCTATAACGAAGGGAATGCTGCTCCCGTTGGTCCAGATCCACATTCGTGCGACATTCAGACGACAAATATTTTTACGATTTGGTTCTCTCAGTCAAGTTGCATTTCCGGCAAGTCAAAAGAAAAAAAGTTCAAGCTGGCTGCCCCGGACCAGGCCCACGTTGAAGAGTGTGTTGGACAGCGAAACAGGTTAGCCCAGTGGAGGCGGTGTCTTGCTTTGACGTCGATGCGTACGTAGCGAACGAATGCGACTCGGCGTCAGAGGGAAGCCTGACCGAGTCGTGGTGTGCATTGAATGCAGATACGATCGCTACCAAAGGCATCGTCGTCTTCGCCAGCCTGAACGAGGTCTTGCAGCAAAGAAGTACAGTGGGTACTGGTGCTGACGCATCTGGAGGCTAGCGGTAAACGTGAATGAAGATATGCACGGTCCATGCAGCAAATGATGAGCAGTAGCTACCTCTGGCCCATGCTAGACACCCCATGACTGCAACCAGGACGATTACGAGAGCTGGAACTGCAGGCTGCCGGCCAGCTTGCCCTTGGCTCGCAGCATCACAGTCGTCACAGGGCCGCGCCCTTCCCCGCTGCGAGGTTACCATCGTGGAGAGTATGCAAGCCTTCTCCGATCGTTTCGCTGTTGCATGGCCATGAAGGACGGCAGCAGTGTTTGTAAGACCAACAACAACACCCAACAACGTGCCCAGACACTAGTTCCACGTACGTGATGGAGCTGACGGCGGTCGCCGTCTTGATGACGAACAGCAGAGAGCAGCCCTTGAGCGTCGCCAACTTCTTTGGCAGCGGGATGAGGAAGGGCTGAGCGCTCCAGTCCGGACTGCACCCTCCTTTGACGTGCCGATTGGTTCGGCCGGACGCCAGCTCTTGACCCGACGGGCCCAGCAGCTTCCACTTGCAGTACGGGCTCTGCTTGCCGACGAGTCGTACGCGCCGCAAGTTGTCGACGCCGAAGATGTAAAGCCTCGCTTCTGTCCGCGTGGGTGGTGCTGGTTCGACGGACGTGCGTGTATCCAGCGGAAGCAAGCTGGAGGTAGGAGCAGCGACGGCAGCTGGAGTCACAATAGGAACGGCAAGCGGAGGCTCCTGCGAGCTCGTTGGCAGCGTTAGTTGCTTCGGGGTTTCACCTTGAGCTGTAGACGGAATCGTACTACTGGCGACGTAGTCGTGGCGGAAGCGAATATCCGGGTGGCGAGCCTCAATCTCGCTGCGATGCGCCCAAATGTTCTCGCCCGTCGCCAACACGAAGCCGCACTCGAGACCCAAAAGCTTGGACATGAGCAGCGGCTCGAATTTCTCGTCGAAGACTGTCAGCAGCTCGCGCAAGAGCAAAACCGTCTCATCGGGAGACAGCGAGCGGTTGGTCTCCATGGCTGTTGAGCCGTAGCTGGCGAGGTTGAGGTCTTGAACGAGACTGTGCACGGCGACCGCGCGGTCGAGCTGGCCGTTGCATACTAATGACAATGACGCAGCATGCAATCAGTAGAGGAAGCGCTAGATAATCTAGGTGCGCACTTGAACGTACCATCGACAACCGCTTCGATGACGCCTTGACCGAACATTGACGGGATGACGCTGGCAAAGAGCGACAGTCCATGCTAGCACACTAACGAGGTACAAAGCGTCAATATGGACAGCGCCAACACCACAAAACAGCATTTCGCACCTTGATGACGACGCCGTACTTGCCGAAGAACTGGTTGGGCACCGTGATCTCGATCGGCTCATGGAAGCACTTGCCGGAGAGATGGCTGCGGAGCCTGAGTGCGAATGTTGATGAGAGCATCGGACCGTCCTTCTGGTACTCGAGCGTCCACAGCGCTGGGTAATCGGCGCGATTCCCCTTGGCAGCAGAGTTCGTTATGATTGCGAGCTTAGTGTCGTCAACATGTGCGACGGCGTGACTGTTGCCCGCAGCGATTTCGGCACGGATGAAGCCTTTGAGCCCCGATATCTCGTTCATGTACGCAGAAGCTTGCTTGTCCGTCTCCGTGCCGTCGGTGAAGCCCGGCGTCGACTGGTCCACGGCGAGCCGCCACTTCCGTTGCGTGTACCAGTCCATGTTCGTCGGCAGCAGCGTGCTAAGCTCGCGGGACCGACCGCGTGATTCTCGTGGAACGCGACGATAAGCTCCTGATGGTCGAAGCCTTTCCCATCACTTGCGAGCACCGACCGCGTGACCCACAGTCCCGGGTACGTGTCCAGCAGCTTCTCCAGGTTCATCACAAACAGGAAGAGCTGGTGCCACAAGAGCTCGCGCGACGCGGCCCAGACGCTGGTGCTTAGCGTCGCGACATAATGCCCGTCGTCGTCGTCACTCTGGTGTTGCTTGGACACTCGCACGTGGCATTCGTTGTCGGATATGGTGTCGAACGAGTCACAAGTGAAGGCGCGGTGTCTAGAGAAGTGGGCCGAGTAGCTCTGCACTCCAAACTTCTCAAAGAGCCCCTCCGGCAGATGCATCTTGAACTCGTACTGCCAGCATGTGTGCTCTGTCAGCACCTGCAACTCTGGCTCCTGTGGAGCCACCGAGTCGTTTGGATGGCGCTTCTTCCAGTAAATCGGCACTGTCAGGTCCGAGTTCCACTCCAGCCCACGTCCAGCAGCGGGGTACGCCAGTTTGAAATGGAAGAGCAGCTCTTTCAGCTGCAGCATGAGCTGGCTGTCGTCGATTTGGCTCCACAGATCGAGTCGCTCGAGCAGTTCGTGCGCAATGCGGCCCTCATCACGGACTGCCGCGAGCAACTTCTTGGTTCGATCGGACAGTCTGGTTCGCATTGCGTCCGTCTCCTCGCCCAGTGTGTGGTTCACGACTTGGCGGATAAAGTCGATCACCATGGCGGGACTGATGAACACGATCGTTGACAGCAATTGACTCGATTCGTCGAACCACAGCACGTCTCCGAGGCAGTGGAGCACGTGCACGATTGCCGTGATGTCGGCATCCGTGAGGTCAGCGAACGCGCTGTTGCTGGTAATCTCTTGCTTCAATTTCTCCGCCGAGACGAACGCGTCGTGGATCTGAGTGCTGATCGGCCGATCCTTGTCGACTTTGCTCCGCAGATACACCCCGACCTCGGAGTAGACTGCGGGCATTTGGAAGCTGGTGTTGCTCTCCACGATCAGGCGTTGGAGCACTGCGCGCATGTCTTCAAGTCCGTGGAGGTCTGCGCTGCTCATCACATGCAGCTCGTTTGACAGGAACCGAGGGCGGCTCTCGACCAGCCGCTTGAGGGCAGCGATCTCGTCTCTGACGATCCCAGCAGCGTCACTGTCGCTGCTCCCGCTCGATGCCGCGGCGACTCGCTCCGATGTGCTGTTTTGGAGCTTCAGTCTCCGAACGATCTGAGCCTCTTTGCGCTGGATCCGAGCGAAAAAGTCCGATGCGATATCTCGGATCGTGCCTGCATCGTGCCCGATGAGGTCCGCCTTGGTCCCGACGAAGACGACCTCGGAACCGGGCACATGCGCGCAGATGACGCGGACCCAGTGGTAGATGTGCTGCTCCACGAACCGATCCACCTCAGAGTTGCCAGCCGACGCGTCTGAAGCACCACCGGTCGCTGCAAGGGCAGCCGCATAAGCCTTGAGGTTCACATAGAGCAGGTACATGGTCCGCTTGGTGTAGAAGAGCGAGTGGGCCGATTGGTACTCGTTCTGGCCGGCGATATCCCAGAGCGAGACGTTGTATCGCGGCGGCTTTCCCTGTGGGCGCGATGACTCGTCGGACGAGCTGAACTCCCACGAGAACAAATCGATACCGACCGTGCGAACGTCAATATCCTCGAGCGTCGGTTGAAGCGTGGTCAGGCTCTTGATGAAGCTGGTTTTCCCCCACCCGCTCGGTCCGACGACGCATAGCTTCTTCCGGTATAAGGCATCGTTGCGACTGATGCTGATAGCTTTGAAGTACGCCCGAACATCGTCTGGTCCGCGTTCGAAACTTCATCGGGGATGGCCGTCAGCCTTTCGACGCCGTCGTCGCGTTCGCTCATCAGTTCGTGGATCTCGACGAGCAGGGTCTTACGAAACTCGCGATCGCTCACGTATTCACCATACGGTGCGCGCACATTGCTCGGCAAGGAAAACCCTCGCGAGACTAGCAGACGAGCACTTGCCCGCGCGTCGCGCCGCCCATTTTTTTTGACTACCTCTTCGATTCGTCGCTGGAAGACGCGGAGAAGAGCATGTTGACCCTCCTGATCATTTCAGTTGTATCATACTGTGAGCTAAAACCATGCTTCACCGGAACAAACACTACCAACACTTGCTTTGACACCGACCTTGGCTCCAGGCAGCAGGTCGGCTCCGAGACGAATGAGGGTGTCCAACCTTTCACAGCTCACGTCGGCGGCGCATATCAACGGGGTGCGTCTCTGCCCAAAAGAGAAAGACGATCACCATAAGACAACAGGTTACCAAGGCAAGGTTGCAATCCAGGTACCCACATTGTCATCCGTTGCACCCAAAACTGCTCCGGCGGAAACCAGAAGCTCAATTTCGGGCCAGGAGAGCTTGCTCGAGTAGGATAGAAATGTTGGTTTCCGAGAGCGGGGGTTTCGCTTGGGCGGCAGCGAACAGCCGCGTGCTGGCTCACTTCGCTTTCCGCCAGCGCCCAAGCGACCCGCTCTCGACGATCGTCGCTGTTTTCTTACCCAGCCCACCGCTTCCCTTTTGGGGCGAGCTCTGCGAGCTCCTAGCTCGCATCTGCATGTTCGTCATTGTAATGTAGTAAGTTTTGTCCCCCACGAGACGTGAGCGTATGGAAATGCGTGTTGGCGCTGGATTCTGCACACGAAACGAGCGTCCGGATACCGTCAGCGTTCGCAATGAGGTCGCGCCCATCCGGACGCTCGGACAGCTCCTTCAGCGCGCGAGCCGCGACCAGGGGGAGTAAATCGTCGTCTGGCGAACTCTCTAACGTCGACTCGAGCAGAATGATCAGCGCCTCAGTCGCTGTCTGATCGATAACTTGCGGAACGGCCGCGCAGTACTCCAGAGCCTCGACAGCAGCAAGCTTCATCGAATGCTGTTGCGTCAGGACGCCCGCCATGAGAGAATGGACCCCACCAGCAGCTCCGATCTGGTACACGAAGGCGTGTCGACTCGCTGCCAGGTCGCGCAGCATGAAGACTGCGCTCTCACGCACTGTCACGTCAATACGCGGGCGAGACTCAGCTTTGAAGAGCCACTTGAGTGTTGCGTCGTAAAACTGAGAATGAGATTGATCGAACCAACTAAAACGCAACGAGCAGAGCGAACTAGTCCTGCGAGTCGACCTTGCACTTGCGAGTGAGCCGTTGAAGTTGAACATCGGCCGAGTGTTCGGCGGCGGCAGCCGGAAGATCATCGGCAAATCCGAAACTATGGCGAATAGCAACGTGCGTAACTTGACCGGAAACCAAATGGGCGGGCGCGTGCGTGTCAGACTCTCGAAAGCCGCTCGTTGTGAGTTACCATGACACGCACGCTGATCATCACGCTCTGCTCGACTAGACCAAATCGGAAACGGGATGACTGCAACAAACCAACCAGAGTCGACACAACGGTCGACTCTTGTAGCTGATCCAGCAGTTGCTCGTCGACGAGCCAGTATGGCAGCGCATTCGCCAGCGTCTTGGTCGCGAACACCAGTCGCCCGTCTCGACTATCGCGAAGCGAGGCGACGAGCGAGTCCGGCGCGTCAATCAACTCGAAGATTTCCACGTTCGTCCCGATGGTTGATAAATGGTAGAGCGCCTCCGCCACCCGCGTTTGTAGGGACGCGTTGGCTCCGTTGGCAAGATAGTGGAGCATCACTCGACCAGCTTGGAGCGTGATAGCGCTCGCGTCGCCGTCGTCCCGGACGGACTGGCACGCAACGCTCAGCACTTGTACCGCCGGCGCAACACGTGGACCACTCGGGCCGAACAGGAGATCTCCAACGTCGACGACGAGACTGTTATGAACGAGCTCGCTGATCACGAAGTCCGCGCGTGCTTGGGTCGGATGATTGCTCGCTGTCATCAGTAACGACAGCGTGTCTGCCGCGAGTTCTCGCGTGTCGTCGTCGATGAGATGGAGTGCGCATAGCACCACATCGGAGAGTGCGACAACACCTCGAGCGTTGACGATGTCGGCGGCGTAGCGGCTGATCGAGGCCAAGCGATGCAGCGTGTCGACCGCTAGCGTGACACAATCGCGAACTTCATGCTGAGCCGTGACCGTCGGCGCCATCAACATTTTGAGCAAGTTGACGAGCGTGCGGATGTCTCTGGTCGTGAACAGCGGTCGAATCGTCGCGTGATAGAAGTGCAGATGCCAGTGGTTTGACAGGTTACGCAGCACCTTGAGCATGAGCTTCATGGTCGACGAGTCACCGTCGACATAAAGGAAGGTGGAACGATGTTCGGGTCTCACAGCGTGTCGCGCGAGGGTTGAAATTGCCAAGATACACCCAGCGTCGACAAGCGCCAACACGTTCGACTCGTCTCGCGACGCCACGTCCATCACGCTCAGGATCATCGTCGGCGTCATGTGGGCGTCGAGTTCTGGCTGGTCGGCAGCGTCTTCGTCCAGGTCCGAGTCGCTGCTGGCGTAGTCCATATCAGACAAAGGGTACGTATCTGCTTGACTGCTCACGTCGTCATCTTGGGGTTGATCGTCGCCTTCAGCGTCAGACAGATCATCACCGATGTCTCCTACCCACACTTGACTGAGAGACAGGTTGTGCAGCGTCGGTTGTGTCGTCACTGGTACGTGACGAGCCGATCTGGTAGGCCAAGACGGGATGAAGGACATGTTGACTTGGATCAACAGAACTGGAGCTGCAAGGCCGAGTGTATGGCTGCGTGGAGTACGGCGGCCTGGACGCTGGGGCTTGTTGGTGTGTTTCTCTGGGGAGGAATTGCAACCTGACGAGGAGAATGAGCCTACGAGTCGGGGCGAACGAGGGCTGCCCGCCATCGGTCGTTGTCACGAGTACCGCAGTGGCGAGAGAGACCAGCACGAGCTGGAAAAGGATGCACAGTGTCCATCTATGGCTCCAATTGTTGCTTCACTATGGATAAGGTACACTGCTGTTGGCACAGCTTCGGTGTACAAGTCACGAACAACCGGGTCGGATGGTCTCCGGCTGGTCCACGGGTAGTCAGTCTCCCTGTTTCATCAAGTGGTATATTCTCAACTTGATAAAAGTATTGCATACTGGATCGAAGAGTAATAAATCCATGTTGGGCTGATATCAGAAGCGGAAATAAGCGACTGAGATCAAGTCCGCATCGACCAGCACATCCAGCCAGCCAGCCCCCACATGGCCGTGCCACCGCTCCAGTGCTCCTCACTTCAGCACGGTTGATACCTGCTTGGCCGCAAACCCACACGCGTGGCGGATGGCCTCCTTGGCAAACGGCAGTACGGCGGTCGGGATGATGGCGACGTCGTGCGGCATGTCGTGGAGCACATCAAACTCCCAGTTCGTCACCCCCTGGTCGTCCGCAGCAGCCTTGAACCGCACCCCCTGGTCGTAGAAACGCTCGACCGCGCCGAACTGCACGAACGTTGGAGGTAGGCCGGTGAGAGCCCAGTTTACGGGCGAGAATCGGCAGCGCGTCTCGCTATCGACCCCCGCCAAGTACACGTTGCTCACTGTCTCGATGAACCGGACCGGTAGCACGCAGTGCGGTGTCCTCTCGTCTTCTCCCTTGTCGTTGAAGTCGACAAGCGGCGAGTACAGCAGACACGCGAGTGGCAGGTCGCTGTATCGAGCTGCGTCCCGCAGTTCCTTGCAGATCGCTAGCGCCATCCACCCGCCCGCCGAGTCGCCACTCAAGAGCACGTGGTTGGGCGCGATCTTCTCGGTCGCGAGCACGTGCTCGTAGATGGCCAGGCAGTCGTGGAATGGCGCCGGGTACGGATGCTCTGGCGCCTTGCGGTAGTTTGCAAGCAGCACGTCGACCGCCACGTTGCCAAGCGCGTACTTGTCGCGGAGCTCTTGTCGGAGGAGCGTGTGCGTCTGATTGCCGAGCTCCACGTCTTGAAGCGGGTGGGACAAGACGAAGCCACCGCCATGGAAGTGGATCACCACGACGCGTTGGCTCGTCGAGGCGGCGCAGTTGTCACGCAACCACATGTGGTCGAGTCCGTGGAAGTCGAGCGGTTCGGGTTTTGTTCCGTGCATGCGGCAGTTGGCCTCGAGGATCATCTTGCCGCGTCTGCCGAACGGTTCCCGCAGCATCGCGGCGTTCTCGTGCACGATGACGTTGCCGTACTGCCCGAGCACGAAGCGCATGAACTGCGTCGAGACCTCGAACGGCAGCGTCCAGTTCGGGTACAGCGGCTCGCCTCGGCGGCGGACGATTGCCGCCAGCGTCGACAGCACCTGGAGCTGAAGCCGCAGCGACACGAGCGGGATGTGGACAGCCGAGCACACGAGCGGACGCGCCACCACCGAGAACACGACGAACACGAAGCCGTAGGCGATCGCAAGGACGAGCAGCACAGCGCGGGTGGCAAAGTGCAAGCCGAAGAAGACGTCGAGCATCCAGGTCATGTTTTTCGATGCTTGGTTGACCGACCCCGAGGCGACAGATGAGCACAAGAATGCGAATTGGAAAGTAAAAGACCCCGAGAGCCGAGAGAATGGTGCTGAATGTGGAGTCCGTCGCCTCATGGGCCGGCGCTTTTGTGTTGATACACCTCGTCACTGACGACGCGTGGGTAATGTCGGATGGTTACAAAGTGTGCACCCGAGTAAACAATTTGGTGCTCTGGCCATGCGAGTGTACCAGCAAAAGGGTTCTGCTTGAGTATCGGCAAGAAACAATTTGAAGTGAGCGAACACAGCCGGTTGCAAGCCTTTCAGATTTTGTTGGAGACTCAATTCGACACCAAAGCGTAAGAGGTTTGCTCGCTCGCTTGCCTTCCGAGCAGCCCACCGGACTCTTGGGCCTGTTCAGGACGTTGTCAGCCCTTCGACTATGAGCACGAACGTTCACACGGGTCGACAACACCAGAGCGATTGAACGGCAGGCGAGCACGCGTTTCGATGCCAAGTCGCGATTAATAAGTTATTTGCTTTACTGTATGGGTCTTCTCGACAGTCACACCTTCCTCCTCTATCCTGGTGGTTCATGTCTCTCATTCGTCGTCCTCCTCGATGGCATCCAGTGGGTTCCAGGACGCGCGCTGGCGCTGCGTCATGTCGCGGGAGAAGGGCACCCGCTTGCCGGACACGCACACCTTGGCGCAGCCGACGTACTCGCTCGGGATGGACACCAGCTCCACGACGCACCGGTCGCCGCACGTGCACTTGGGACCCTTGCCGAGGATCTTGCGCCACAGGCTGCGCTTGGGCTCGTTGGTCGGGGACACGGGCGACGCCTCGACGCCGTTGGCGGCGCGCTTGGCGCTCTGCATGTCGCTCTTCCTGCCGGTCTTGTTGTGCCGGCGCCGGTTCTCCTCGAACTCGCGCGCGCCGCACGTGCAGACGGTGACGGTCTTGGGCTTATTCTGCTTGGCCAGCTCGTCCTGCTGCTCCTGCGCCGCCACCATGGCGCTCACCTGGCTCATCATGGGCGCGAGCATCATTACTTCAGATGAGAGAGAGCAGTTGCTGCTTGCTGCTTTGCTCGTTGCTAGCGAAATTGGAAAGTGAGCGACTCAGTAATTCAACCGGCGACGCGGGACATGGATGGCGATGACTGCCCTCGGTCTCGGTAGGTACACACGCATTCTTCATCCACGTCGCTGCGACTGTCGCTAGCCAGCAAAGAGCAACAGGCGAGAGACAGGAAGGAGGAGCCGGTCTTTGCGCGAACAGCTCCGACATCTTGGCTTTTGTATGTCGTTGCAGTTCAAAATTGATGCGCGCTTTTACGCCCAATAATCATCGAGATGACGGGAAACAAACGTGCACTTTTCGAGGCTGTACAGTAGACAAGGCGCAGCCAACAACACTCATCCAAGGCGGCACACTGGCGGGCGCGGGAATGCTGGTCACGGCGCGTGCGAATGACTTTCGCATATCGAATCTGAAGTGGGCGCTTGCGATTTGTCAAAATGTGTAATGCGACAGTTTGGTTGGGTAAAAAGCGCGCTTTATAGATGCAAAACGCACGGAACGTTCGCTCCGGCGGCGCATGATGGACCTGCCACAAGGTCGGAGTGGAGATGCGACCATCGCTGCGCAAATTTGCGCAAGAGCAGGGCTAAATTTCCACTCGACTAAGCGGCGTGCTCCGTGTGTTTGCTAGCGTGTGAGTGGCACGCCGTTGTTGGTGTGATCGCCCGGCCCGACTTGGGTGGCCGTGGTGGCGTCTGGACGAATCCAACTGGGATTCTAGATGCCGAAAGATGCGATGCTACGATCCCAGCCAGCGCATTGTGGCTCGGCGCTGGTGGTGTTGCGAAGATGCTTCCGGTACTTTTTGATACGTTTGTGAGTTGGGCTGTCGTGCGAAAACGTCGTGTGGTACACTCAACATGCAGTGGAATGGCACGCGCGGCCTCCCCTCAGATGTGTGTTTTCGATTTCGATGCAGACCCCAACGCCGGACAAGAATATCCAGCACCAGGATGTACACCAATCATCGCACCGGCACCTTATGGGGAGCCGGACATCGATTTGCTCCTGCACGCGCTGCTTCGCGCGCTATGTTGTACAGTACAGTGCAGTACAGCACCGCGCACAGTACTGTACTATTATAGACTCTCGTTGCAACCGGCCGCAACGCAATGGCATCCATCTCCTTGGAGCCGTGGTCGTTTGATGCAGCCTACCGTACATAGATCGGTCCTTGAATTTCCAGGTGGAAGTCTGAAGCGTGCGAATCTTTGGCGGGCCGACCGCCTGCGACCAGTCGCAGGTGCAAAGGACACGGGCTGCTCTGCCCCCCCCCCCCCCCCCCCCCCCCCCCCCCCCCCC
>JAADYG010000921.1:0-11608 GCA_023338115.1 Phytopythium boreale | reverse complement strand
GTCTGGAGCAGCTCGACCTTCTCGACAAGAGCTTTGGTGAGCTAGATGCTGACAGCGATGTTGTTGACACCACACTTAGTAACGATGACGAATAAAGAGGGGGGACATCAACGGGAGCGATCCGCTGTCACTGGAACCCTGGCACCAGCGTTTATGCCGATCAAGGCAAACTTAACTTTCTCTCTGTCTACGAGGGGATTCGAACCCATGATCCGTCACGCAAATGACAGCTGTCGGCCGGCCATACCAACATGCAGACGAAAAATGGCGCCAAGAAATATTTTATCAATTTTTGCCGCTGCTGGTAATATTTCGAATGAGAGAAGCCACACACCCTACCCCTTTCGGCACATTGCTGTCGGATACATGTTCGGTTTTACGGTACAAACATTACAGTATTCTATTTCTTTGATTAGCTGAAAATATTTTCGGAGTATCCAATCAAATTGTAAACCCTCTCAATCTCGGTTGCTTTTTAAAGCTAAATCAGCTCATTAGCGAATGGTATTGCGCGACTGGCATCAAGCTCAGCGGATAGAGCTAAAAACGCAGTTTTTATTGATATTTTTATTTTTGTAATATGTATAGTATGGAGCTCAAACCGGTACCGTAAAGATTGTCTTTCAAAATTGAAGAGTTTGAAATTTGAATTTTGCGGCCAAAAGCGCGCCAAAACAATTGTAACTTGATGCACATCTGCAAGTAACAGCACTCAAGGCGTTGGAATGGAGATGGTTGCTAGCCGCGAATTTAGGTGAACGGTAGACACCAGTGAAGTCGTGTGCACAAATAAATTCCGGACGGAGGAAGTATTACAGTATTTAATTGGCAGCTCTCTTGGACAGGCGAGCGCGGCTTTCGGTGGGACGTACCGCATGTAATAACCGATCACAAGATAAGCACCACCGTCGGCAAGATGGGGCACTTGCAAATGCCGTGTGGCCCAACAGTCTGTTGGCAACGAGGCATGTTCAGAGCTGACAATACAGTCTATCCTCCGTTTTCAGCCACCGTAGTACTGATAAAAATGCTAGGACATCGATGATTGGCAGGAAATTAACAACTGATTTGTACCACTTTACATCAAACTTTATATTATTTGTGCTAGGTTATGTGATGGGAGTGGTGGCTGAAAACGGAGGATAGACTGTACACAGGATGATGCCGAGGACGCCTGCATTTCATTCGCGCCTGTGACCTGAATACACTGAGCAAGTGCGGCTGGAGACAGCTTGGGTGTCGCCGAATGACGTGAAACGATGAAAGCTTAAAGCTCCGAGAGAGTCTAGCCACGCACCTAAGAGGATGTGTTTGTTTGCTAAACTAGTTCGCGATCCCGAAGGCCAACGCGGCTGTGCATGCTCAACTGGTTGAATCACGACTACGTTGACGCGTCCTGGTCGTCTTGAGGAGGCGGAGACGTCACCATTACGGCGCTGTCGAGCACCGCGCGCAAGTCGTCCTTGTCGAGGATGGCCTCGCTCTCATCGGAGCGCAAGTCCATCGACGCGTCCTGCCGGAGAGCCGCGCGGTCGACGATCCCGCGGAGCATACTCTCGTCCAGCTCGAGCGTCTCCGGAGTCGGCAGGTCGAACCGCGTGGACACGTAGCGCAGCCACGCCGACACGGACGCGCCCTGGAACCCGCTGGCCGCGGTCAGCCGGTCCGCAGTGCGCTCCAGCTTCTCCTTCAGTTCGTCAAAGAACTCGTCGCCGGCGTTGTCCTCGGCGAGCCGGGCGTACCGGTCGAAGACGAACGGGAGGAACGCGGACGCGATCTGGGCGTGCGGCAGGTCCGAGACGCCGCCCATCGCCACGGCGATCGCGTGCGCGCCACCGCAGCCCGACGAGTTGGCAGCGAACCCACTCAGCACACTCGCGAGCGCCAGCTTCTCGCGCATCACAACGCTCTTGAGGTCGATCTTCCCCTCCACGAGAGGCGTTGCGAGCGCCGCCGCCACCACTTCGATGCCCTGGAGCGCCAGCGCCTCCGTCGCCGGATCCTCGCAGCCAAGGAGGTAGGATTCCATACACTGCCCGAGCGCCGTAAGCGCGCCTTGAACCGTCGGCAGCAACGGCACACTAAGCGCCAGCATGGGGTCCACGATCACTGCCTAACCACAAGGAAAGCGGTGAGTTCAGAGCGAAAGCCAAGTAGCGACGGACACACACACAGCTTCTGCTCACCTCGGGCAGGATGGGGGTCGCGACCAGCGAGCGCTTGGTGTCGGCGTCTTCGTCCAGCACGAGCGCCTGCGTCGACACTTCCCCACCGGCGCCGGCGATCGTCGGCACGATTAGATGCGGCACCGGCGGCTCCAGCTCCAGACTTTCACTGTCGCCCTGCCATCGATCGTTCACACATCGTCAGCCGCTTGAATGCTCACTCAGACCGACTGACAGCTAGAGCTCCGTTCACAGCACCTCCATCAACTCCTGGACGCTGTAGTCGTTGGAAAGAAGCAGCGCGATGCTGCGCGCCATGTCGGCGGTGCTGCCGCCGCCAAAGGCGAGCACGCCGTCCGCTCCGACGCGCACGGCCGTCTCGAGCCCCAGCTCGACGCTCTCGACCGTCGCGCAGTCGCGCGGCAGCGTGAACTGGAAGCACGGGATGCCCGCCTGCATGAGCAGGAACTCGACGTACTGCGTCCGACTCGCGGCGCCGGCGTCGCGGTCTCGCACCACCAGCATCTTGTGGATACCGGCGCCGCGCGCGGCGTTGCCGAGGTGCTCCGCCGCCGCCTTGGCGCCGAACACCACGCGCATGGGCTGCCCCGACGCGCTCAGCTGCCGCGACTGCAGGTCGAATTTGGTGCTGATGGTGCGCACCGAATGCGCGCTGTGCACGAGCCTCCGGCGCAGCGACGGCAGCACGCGCCGCGCCAACCCGCCGCTCCACACCATGGTCCTCGACGGTTGATTCTGGAATGTGACGCTCTGATGGACCGCCGTTTGATTGGTTCGGTTGTCCAGGAGCTCCAATAATCATGTAAATAACAAAATCATCAATTCAAAGGAACGTAAATAACGGTTTATGTAGACCACACAACGTTCCAGATATCGTTGTCATTTCAACTTGACCGTGTTGAAGTGAATTTATACCGGGAACGTCTGCCCTTTGACGTTATTACGCACATATCGAACGATAATAGAGCTAGCGCGCGCTAGTTTTGGATCGGGACACCTCTCTTTCATCTTGGCGTGGTCCAGGCGCTGCCGGCAAGCACGCAAGGCACTTAGACGTCCATGAACTTGTAGGCAGCGCAGCCGTCGGTGCTGGTGACGGCCGACTCGTACGTGGTGCCGTCAGACGTGCTGAACCCGGAGGGGATCCAGGAGCCGATGATCTTGTCCTGGCCCTGGAGCAGGTACGCGTTGTTGGTGACGGGCTCCTGCGTCTGGAAGTACGTGCAGGCCTTCTGGTAGAAGCCGTTGATGCACGTCGAGTTGCCCTTGAGGCGGTTGTTGACATCCACGACACCGTCGCGCACCGTGTCGAGCATCTCGCAGTCGCCGTCTGAGTCGCCCGACGAGTACACGGGCGCCTTCTCGTTGTGCGACTGCTTGATGATGCTCGCGACGATCGTGGCCTTGCCGGGGCCCCACGTGATCGGGTAGTCCTCGATCAGCTGGCCCGTGAACTTGCTGGCGTTGTCGAACGAGAAGCGGACGCCAAACACGTTCGTGCTGGGCACCAGGTACGTCAGGCCCTGCAGGCTGCCGGCCTCTTCGGCGAAGATCTGCGGCGACGCGCTGATGATGTACACGTCGACGTCGTTGGCACGCAGCGCGCGCATGGTCGTCTCCTGGCCGTTGAACGGGCGCAGACCCGTCGTGTAGCTGCCCTCGACCTGGAGGTCGCCCGTCGACGTGTAGGTCGGCGCGTCCAGCGCAGCGGCGAGGTTCGCGCGGAGGCTCGAGCGGATCATGGTGCGGATCTCCGACTCGGTCATGCCCACGAGCATCTGCGGGAAGATGGTCATGGCGATGTTCATGGCGCACTGGAGGTGGTCGTTGCCGCCGTCCATGGCCTCCATGCCGTACGACAGGAACGCGAACTTGGCGCGGAAGTTGGCGTACTCGGTCGTCGCCTTGACGTCCTCGAGCGTCGACGCCGTGCCCGACGTGAGGTTGTAATACGGACCGATGTACGAGTCGTAGAGCACCTTGTAGTCGGCCGCCGTCGAGCTGAGCGCCGTCGCGAGGGTCACGTCACTGCCGTTCACGTCCGTGCCAAGCACCGAGCTGGTGCCATTGGCCAGGCACTCGTCGCTCGACGTCTCGTTGTAGCCGAGCGCGAACACGGTCGCGAACTCGTCGGGCGACAGGCGGAAGTCGAGGTTGTCCACCTGGTAGTACACCGACGTGTACGAGATGTCGCCGAACATGCACGTGTTGTCCCAGTCGAACACGGCGTAGGCCTCGCCGGACGCGCGGACATTGCCGACATTGGCCAGGAAGGTATTCACGACGCCGTTGTTGTAGTCGGAGGCCTCGGCCGCAATGAACGACGAGTTGGACGCAGCCACTTGGGCCGTGAGCAGCGCCGCCGACAGCACCGCCGAGCGGGTGATCGAGCCGCACGAGAGGACCATGGTGGAGAGGTGTGGAAAGCCTTGTGTTGTGGGTTGTGAGGCGGTGGGCTAGTGGCTGTTGCGAGGGAGATTCGGAAGTGAGCAGGCTCAGAGGTGCGGACTCTCCGGGGAGACTTCACGCCCGGTCTTCACGCATTACATGTCTTTCGCCCATCACGAGTGGAGGGGGCGTGAAGGTCAATCACGTGATGCATGCTGCGTGTACATCACAATGTACTATGCCATACTATACATACTGATGGCGGGGCTCCGGATCTCACATCTGGTCCATGGTCAAGAGTCTGATATAAACCGACAAGGACGACCGCCACCTCGAGGCGAGCGCACTCATCCCCCTTCTTTTCCATTCAGTGCATTTGGTGCGTACAATACTACAGTAGGTGTATGCTGCACCTAGGTTGGCTCCACAGCATTGTGTCGGGTCTGCTTCATGACAAGCGGCAGTTGAGCCGGATCTCGTCATGAGACGGTCGAGGCAGCTTGCTGCGGCCGTGCCGTGAGTCTCGAGCCGCAGCAGATTCGCGGCACTGGTGCACCAGAACAATTCGATCGAGATCGCTGTTGTTGCGCAGCGGAGCCGCGCGCAGCGAATCCCGCCGGTGGAGGTAGGTAGGGAGTGTCTCGGTTTCATTCTTCCTGCGCGTCAAGTCGCGAGAGATGGGGCGGCGTGTCAAACAGCAGCTCCGCGTTGACATGGACAGGTCCGTACAGTACAGTGTACTGTACGTACAGTACCAATATGCCAAAACACGGTGTCATTGGACACCACTGCATCCAGTTTAGAACTCAGCATGGTACCGTAATCTGTTGAGAGTACAATAGAATTGCACCTTGTAACGTGAACGCGTGTTGACATGGACTGGCTCACACACAAAGATTCAGAATGCAAATCATCACTTGCATCATACAGTCCAGTACGAACTTTGCACGGTCACTGAAAATTTTTCATATAAATCATGCGAACTTAACGATCGTATGAATGAGCAAGGGTATGCTTGTATTGGTCCTCAACAAAATATCACTGAACAATTGATACTAAATACTACTTCCATCGGCATAGAAAACACAATACAAGAGTGACCAATCTTGCCATCCGACCGACGCCGAGGAGCTCAGTACTTGGAAGCGATGGAGGCGCTGCTCTGCAAGCTGAGCAGGTTCTCGCGCATCTCCTTGGCGCGCGCGGGGGACGTGGGCGCGGCGTCGAGGCGCGGCTTGACGGCCTTGAAATAGTAGACGGTGCCGAGCGCGAAGATGACGATGGAGCCGGCGATGGACGCGAGGAAGTCGTTGCTGGACGCGCCGCTGTAGATGATGGCGAACAGGCAGATGGTCACCATGACGAGGCAGAGCACGGCGCCCGGCACGCCGAAGGGGCTGCGGTACGGGCGCGGGCGGTTGGGCTGCTTGACGCGCAGCATGATGAAGGACACGAGCTGGAACGAGTACGAGACGAGTCCGCCGATGAGCGCGAAGTCGATCAGGACGCTGCCGAGACGCACGTCCCCGACGGCGAAGTGAAGGATTATGGCAACCACCTGGCTGACCACACCGCCGGTGATCAGCGCCATGTATGCCGAGCCGCGCGTCGGGTGCACCTTTGTGAGGAACTGCGGGAAGTAGCCGTCGCGCGCGATGGCGTACAGCAGGCGGCCCATGCAGAAGACAAACGAGTGCGTGCTCGAGATGATACCGACGACCGTGATCCACATGAAGTAGGACAGCAGTGTCGTGTCTCCGAAGACGCTCTTGTAGCCTTCGACCAGCGGCGCCGTGGACGCGAGTATGCCCGTCGCACCCGGTGCGATCAGCGTGCTGAAGATGGCGGTCGCGAACGAGAGCACCATGAGCGTGATGAAGGAGGCGATCAGGCCGCGCGGCATGTTCTTCTCGGGCTCGATCGTCTCTTCAACCGCGAGGGGCAGCTCTTCGATGCCAAAATAGAACCAGAGACCGAAAGAGATGCCCTGGATCGAGTCGCTCCACGTCGTGTACTCCCAGTCCTGCTGGGCGACCCACGTGTTGTAGTCGAGCTTGGTGGCCGCGCCGCAGTAGAAGATCAGCAGCATGATGGTCGAGACGATCGTCGCCACCACTTGGACACGGAACGAGGCTTCGACGCCCAGGGCGTTGAGGCCCACGAAGAAGACGCAGAAGGCGATCCACCAGAGCGGGCTGTAGTCGGAGCCGATGCCGAAGAGCGCGTCCAGATACAGGTAGATGGTGTAGAACGTGGTCGCGACCGTGACCACGACCTTGAGCGTCTCGGCGAGGCCAGCGAAGAAGGCAGCGCGGGGACCGATAGCATGCAGCGAGAAGATGTACGGACCGCCACCCGCCGGGATCATGGACGACATCTCGGCGATGGAGAAGGCCAGCAGCACGTAGAGCACGGTCACGAACGCCAGGATGATGAGCATGCCGTTGAAGCCGGCGACGAGCGTCGCCTGCCAGCCGTAGAAGTCGCCGCCGATGACGCAGCCGACGCCCAGCGCCCACAAGTGCGGCACCTTGGCGTACCGGTGCGAGTCGCCCTCCGCTGCGGCGTCGATGTTGATGGACACTGAGCTCTCGGGCATGTTGGTGGTGCGACTGTTGATCGTGGGAGCGGTGGTGAGTCCAAGTGGGCCGCGGAGCGCAAATTGAAGAGTGAGTGAAGCGACGGAACGCAAAAACGAGCCGATCGTGATCTCAAGAGGGCGCGGTGGTGACTGACGAGCAAGAACGGAGACGCCAAGGCGAGCAGAGACACCGTGTAGTCGCAGGACGTGGAAGGAGTGCCGATGCTGTGTCCGTGTGTGATTTCGGAATCAGTACACAAGCTCGACCGGCGCTTCTATGGAGTTCACTATGGGCGAGGATGGACGGGGAGCTCCGAAGTCGGGTGACGAGGCAAGAGTCACAGCCGAACCAGCCTATGAAGTCGCTTTGGAAGGCTCCTGGACGTGCCGGTCGCGCCTGTGGAGCGAGAGCGAACGGTGGTCGGACGGTGGTTGCGTTGAAGTCGTCGAGAGATGGATCCGGCGATCTGATGGTGCTACTCGTACGATAGGTGCAAGTTCGTCCACGCACAGCGGTGTAGCGGTGCGTACAAATGATGCCCGCAACAGAGCAGGTATAATATGGGCCAGATGACGGCGTTTCACTATGAAGTTCGATGATATCGAGTGACAGTAAGCCGCGCAAGCTCGAAGACGAGAGCGAGCAGCCTTGATAGGCCGAGTGTTGGCTTTAATGTGACAGCAAATGTGGATGGCAGGCTATTAGCTGCATTGAGTGGGTCTGAAGCGACCGATGGCCGTTTCAATGCGTGAATTGCGTGGACTGGGCGCTGCGCCCCCAACCAACTCGGTCGACTCAAGTTGTTAAACGCTCGCTTCAATCCGACAGGAAAACAAAGAAACGAAGCAAGTTGCAGGCGCCGTTTAACGGCTCGGCCTTCCGATTTCAGTCGGGCCAAACTGCAGAGTAACCTGCCGTTTTTTTTTGCACCTCCAGTGGACAAGTGGACCGCACCGGGCTTCTTTCTTGCAACGCAATGCGGGTTCCAAGCAGCCAGCCGCGCGCAAATCATGCAACAAGTTGTTGACTATGCCGTACAGTGTAAGACCACCGGCGGAGTCGGCGAGATGCTGCAGGAACGAGCGACATCTCGCTCGGAGCGAGGTGGATGCGGGAACACAGAGAGAGAGCGAGTGGACGCCGACGCCACAGCGAACGCGCTCGCTTCTCATAGGCTGGAGCGGTGGTGACGACGCAGCGCGTCAGACATCGGCATTGCTTCTCTGCTGCTCTCTCTCTCCGAGTCCTCTCGCTTCGCACGTCGCCCTCGCCCACGCAAGCCGGTGTTGCCATCGTTTCCTCCCAGCAGGTCGACTCGACCGGGTGTGTCAAGCACCAAAACGATCTTCAAACGGCGGTACAAACTGTGACAAGGTGCGCGTCACGGGCGTTTTGACCAACCAGCGTCTGAGAAGGGTCCTTCGGTGACCGGAGCGAGAGGATGGGGGCGCTAGTCGACGGTTGACGGGACGCGTGCCGGTGCAGGTAAACTCGACGAGCTGATGGCCCCATCTCGGTGCTCACGTCACCGACAAGTCCATATTGGTACTTATTTTACCAATTTATGTAGTTTTAGAGGTCAATTATGGTTATATTTGAATCACAAATACGACCATTTTTAACAGATAATGTAATAGAAACGGTTTTGATACAGGACCAGAAGAGCGTCAGTCAGTGTACAGTGTAACGTCATGAGGCGTGGAAAGGAACCCAGCAGGACAAGTGATTCCAAGGGAAGAACATGTATCAACTTTTCTAATGCGCAATCGACTGTTCGCCATGGCCTGATACTCTTACGCAATGCTCTCTCCGTTCTCCACCACGAGGGTCTGCAGGCCGGCGGCATCGACAAAGAGACGCAACGCCGCCGTCCGGTGCAGACATCCTGGTAGGGTGCAACGCGTTCCGATGCGCTGCCACTCGACTGGGATGCTGCTCGGTCCCCCATGTCCGCTCTTCATTTGCTAAGGGTGGGTCGCCAGGAACGGGAGATCGACAAGCACAAGGGCTGCCAGCATCAGACCGCCGCGGTCGGCCCGCACCCGCTCCGGCGCGGCTCTCGTGCTCTCGCTCATTTCACTTTTTGCCCTCGAGGCCGCACCCGCCTACTCAGCAAGCGACTAACAGATCACCGCGCATTCCTCGCCTCACGATGAGCTGCAGCCACGCCAACGCTTCTCCGTCGAGCCCCAGCAAGGTCTTGCACCCACTGGACCCCATCACGGCCGACGAAGTGGTCACCGTCAAGCAAGTTCTCGCTGACGCCGGGTACGCGGGCGATGCCGTCCGCTACTCGTACGTAATGCTGCGCGAGCCAGACCACGCCACACTGACCGCGTTCAAGCCGGGCAACACCATCCCGGTCCGTGAGATTGGCGTGCTGGTGCTCGACCTCGAGTCCAACACCGCGCGTCAAACGGTCGTAGACGTGCTGGCGCGTAAGGTGATCGTCGACGAACAGCTGGACCCCGCGACGGACGGCTGGGGGCCCATCCTGGATCAGGACTACGTGGACGCGGAGGTCATCACCAAGGCCGACCCGGGCTACGTGGAAGCGCTCGCTCGTCGGGGCATCACGGACCTGACGCTGGTGCGCGGTGTGCCGCTCTCCGCTGGTATGTTCGGCGATCAGTACGGCGATGAGGCTGGTCGCCGCATGATCCGCGTGCTGAGCTACCACGCCACCGAGAACACGCACTCCATGTTCGCGCACCCGATCGACGGCATCGTGGCACACGTGGACCTGACCAACCGCAAGGTGCTCAAGCTCGTGGACACGGGTTACCCGCACGTGCCGCGCGACTCGGGCGACTACCTGGACCCCAAGGTGTCGGGCGAGATGCGCACCGACATGAAGCCGCTGCACATCACTCAGCCCGAGGGCGCGAGCTTTAAGGTGGTGGACAACGTCCTCACGTGGCAGAACTGGGAGGTTCGCATCGGCTTCAACGGCCGCGAGGGGCTGACGCTGCACGACGTGTCGTTCCGCGACCGCGACCACAACAACGAGAAGCGCAAGATTTTGAACCGCGCGTCCGTGTCCGAGATGGTCGTCCCGTACGGCGAGCCGTCAGCGACGCACGAGTGGCAGAACTACTTCGACGCAGGCGAGTACCAGTTTGGCCGCCTCGCCAACTCGCTGGTTCTCGGCTGCGACTGTCTCGGCCAGATCCACTACCTGGACGCGACGCTCGTGGACGACTTTTGCAAGCCGTTCGTCATCAAGAACGCTGTCTGCATCCACGAGGAAGACTTTGGCACGCTCTGGAAGCACACGGACGTGTTCACGTCGACGGGCACTGTGCGTCGCCAGCGCCGGCTCGTCATCTCCTTCTTCGTGACCGTCGGCAACTACGACTACGGCTTCTACTGGTACCTGTACCTGGACGGCAAGATCGAGCTCGAGTGCAAGGCGACGGGCATCGTCTTCACGTCGGGTCACCCTGGCGGCAAGGACTACGAGTTCGCGACCGAGATGGCTCCCCGCCTGGGCGCACCGTGCCATCAGCACATGTTCTCGGCGCGTCTCGATGTCGCCATCGACGGTGGCAATTGCCACGTCGACGAGCTGCAGGTCCAGCACCTGCCCAAGTCGCCCGAGAATCCCGTGGGCAACGCGTTCAAGCGCGTGTCGACTCGTCTCGCGACCGAGAGTGAAGCCCAGCGCGAAGCCGACAACACCAAGGGCCGCGCCTGGCTCGTGGGCTCCAGCGAGAAGGTCAACCGCGTTGGCAACCCGACGGCGTATATGCTCATTCCTGAAGGCCAGCCACTCCTGGCGGCGGCCGATGACTCGTCCATCCGCGAGCGCGCGGGCTTTGCGACCAAGCACCTGTGGGTCACGCAGTACGAGCGCGATGAGATGTGGGCGGCGGGCTACACGCCCAACCAGCACCCTGGCGGCGCCGGCCTACCTGCGTACGCCAAGCGCAACCGCAGCGTCGACGGTGAGGACATTGTCGTGTGGCACACGTTCGGACTCACGCACTTTCCGCGCCCCGAGGACTGGCCCATCATGCCCGTCGACTACGCAGGCTTCGCCTTCAAGCCCGAGGGCTTCTTCGACCGCAACCCGACGCTCGATGTACCCGAGGACCCCAACGGCAAGCAGCACTCCAAGCGCTGCTGCCCGTGAAGGACAGGGAAGTAGTGGTGGCGTAGGTGGTGGGCATGTGCCGTAACGAAAGAATATATATCCTGCTAAAACAATTTGTCTAGTGCTGCCTTGCAATCCTGACTAAGTGATATGCCTTTGCGCTGATCGTTGGCCTAATGAGCCACGCCAAACAGTCCAACCGCTTCGGTCCTCGGTGCTTGAAGCAACCACAAGCTCCCAGGTCGTGCAAGATGGACCACGAACACCAACGGAATCACTGAGGAAACAACACTGAGCTCGTATTGGGGTTCTTACAACACTACCGGCTCGAACATCAACAGCGCACCGCCTTGGGC
>JAADYG010000920.1:0-11680 GCA_023338115.1 Phytopythium boreale | reverse complement strand
TGCTGGAGGACTTCCGTGCGCTTCTCGTTGACTTCATCGGTGCAGTTGGCGTTGGGTCCTCTCAGAACCGCATCCTTCGCCTCTCTTCGACTCGAGCGGCCGCTAGCGACATGAACACGTTTCGTCGTCGCATGAGCGCTCGCCTGTCGTTTGCTTCTGATGTTTACGCCTTCGGAATGTGCGTCGTGGAAGCGTTGCGAGTCATGGAGCTGACGCGGATGGAGATGGATGATGGCACGCCGTATCCTCCTCCGCTTCCGTGGGGAGACTTTGAGAACACAGTGGTCAAGACGTATGTGGTTCGGCGACAGGAGTTGCCAATGCGCCCGAAGCTGTGCACGGATGCTCAATGGGACCTGGTGGCGCGAATGTGTGCGCATGATCCGATGAAACGGGTCAAGATCATCACGGTGGTCGAGAAGCTAGTAAAGTTCACGAGTGGTGACGGGCGCGATGGAGCAACGACGGACACCAACCGCGAAGCTGCGACGGCCGCGCAAACAATGTTTGCAGTAGCTGACGAGATGAAGCGTTGAAGACGCAGACCGACCACCAACGTGGCTTCGAACAGCCGTAAGGTGTTGCACAAGATATACGATCTGCTGTGGGATCGGCTCAAGCACTTGTTATCAGCAATTGTGGACGGACTTTCCGATCCAGGGAGTCTTCGGCAGCTCGTCGAAAGTGCCCAGGAGCGCACAGCAAGCTTGCACGAACACCAGGGCATTGTCACTCCGTTTTACTTCACCGAGGCGGCGCTGCGAGGTTACGCGTTGCACCGCGGCCTGGACATGGTGATCGGCGCTAACTGTTGGTGTATTGACGGCGCTGGCGGCAAGGTGCACGACTGGAAGGCGCGGTGTATCGAGTTCCTCGGACTGGAGAATGGTGACAAGTAGTTTTCGCCTCGGGAATTGAATATTGGGTATCGCAAGCCAGGGACTTTGACGTCCGCGCTGGCGGAACGGTACGGTACGTCGATACAAATCTACTACTATGCTGTGACGTCTATCGAGAAGTACTTCATTGATGCAATTGACGATTATGACCTCACAGCTCATCGTCAGCATGAACTGAGGTTTTGATCGTTCTGGCGTCGCTGGGAAGAGCAGCTAGCTGGTCCAATCCCCACGGAGTCGTGCCCGCTGGGTACATGCGCTGGTCAGCATCCTCTGCTGTGTTGCTGGTCGCAGAAGAAGGCCACTTCTCGGCGGCCTCGGCGATGGGCGTCCAGAGCTGCCAGGCCGCTAACACCTCGTCGACATTGGCGAAATGCGACTGGTCCCCGATCGCGGCGTCCCAAAGTAACGAGTCGTACGCCGTGACTTCATCGCCCAGTTGCCATACTGGAAGTTGCTGCTCCGACCGACGAGCGCCGTCCGTCGAATCTCCTCCATCCAGTGGCGCCATTGCCCGCTTCGACGCGTCGGTGAACTGCCATCCGCTCGGCGGATTGTGCGCCTGGGGCGGGATCAAGTCGCACGACCACTCGATTCGCTGGCTGCCGCGAGCATTGACCTCTCTCTGGACCACCGCAGTCAACGTGCATGGTGACGCCAACGACTCAGAATCTCCTTCTGCCGATGCGAAGGTGATCCGGACGATGACTAGACGTTCCGCTGCGGCTTTAGCGGCGGCCAACGTGAAGAGTGTGCTGTTCCACGCGGAGAGATCGCTTGTGAGTGTCACTCGTGCAGCCGTCGGCGTGCGGACTGCATCGAACGCCGAGGCGGGCTCTTCTCTCTTGGTATCTTGCTTGTAGTGTGCGCGATACTCGGCGTACTGCCACGAGCGAAGCGTGTCGCCGGACCAGCGCAGCGACTCCGTGAAGGCCAGACGCAGCTCGCGGTCCTGGTCTTCAAGCTTCTTGGGCTGAGATGACACGTTGGGTGGGGCCGACGGGGCGATTGTGAAGCCTAGCAGCAGGTGCAAGTGGTTCACCATGACGTCCCGAACGATGCCCGTCCTGTTGGAGTCCGATTCGAAATGTGAGCAAGGGATCAGCCGGAAGAGTAGCTGGGTGTGCTAGACGTACGAGTGAAAGTAGTGGACGCGCCCCTCGAGCGTCTCGGTCTCGGTCATTTCAATCTGCCGGCAATGGAAGGCACAACGTCCTGTCATTTTGCTGTCGCCACGACACGAAGCGACACGTGACACGTGAACGCTCGCACCTGAACTTGGCGGATGCGGCGCGACGACCAGAGCGGGCGCAGCAGCTCGCGGTTGCGTTCAAGGTAGCTCCTCCACGCACGAACGCCGGGTTTGCCGGCGTAGTGATCCATCAGGTAGATCTCGTCGTCCTTGCACAATTGGGACAATGATTGTCAGCGCTATCATTACAGTGAGTACGCATCAGCTGCAGACCCTACTCACCCGCAGCATACGCTTGAGGCCAGTGGCGAGCGCTTGGGCCGACTCGGCACTCGTGCCAAACGGCTTTTCAATGACCACGCGCAGGAAAGGAGCTCTCGACTCGGCGGGTTCATCGCTGCGGATCCTCAGGAACCGGTTCACCAGCTTGCACGTCTATCGACGACAAATACACCTAAAGTCAGCGTCATTGAGAACACAATGACTGATAGTGCATGGTCTCACCTGTAAGAAGTAGTCGGGCGGGATGGCCAGGTACACCAAGCGCCCGACCTCGGTTTTGCCCGCCTCCCTGCCGTTCAACAGCCGCGCCGCGTCGCGGTAGTGCTCCTCGTATCGCAGCGGCATGTAGCGCACGCTGAGCACGAATCTCTCGCGGTAGAATGTAGTGCACGTGCGCGTTTGCTCGTCAGCGACAGCGTCGTCGCTCGCGCTCGACCCGCACATTCGGCGCTCAAACGCGTCATTGAAGAAGGCGCGGAGCCATTGCGCGCCGCGCTCGGGCGGGTCGGACGCGCCCGCGACAAAGGCGAAGGACTCATTCCGAGTGAACGACGCGCGCAACGCGAGCCGAAAGAGCGCGACCCACAGGTACTTGGCCGCGAGGTTGCCCGTCGCGCCGACCACGACCGCCGTCGTCACGTGGGCGCTTGTGGCGCCTGTGTCGGCGGCGCAGGCGTCACTAGTACACGGGGCATTGGCGACAGGGAAAGAGGAGGTCGTGGCGTCTCCTTGTACGTGTGATGGGGAGAAGAGGCAGAAGCAGAGGACTACCAGCAGCAGCGGAGACCTTGGCCGCCATTGCGCGCGGCCATCACGGACGCGCATGCTTTTGGTTGCGAGCTGAAGCGCATCGTACCGTAGTTTGGGGTTGGACAAAACAGTGCCAACACTTTTGACCAGCTCAGTCCATGGTTCGATGACGTCAGTGATTTGTGTGTATCGTAAATCAATTCCCGATTCTCTGCATTCTACTTGCAAATTGTATGTGAGTCAAGCTAAAGAGCAAAAATATGTCGAGATTCATTCTGACGGTTCTCTCCGGTTGGCCAATTTGACTGGCTGGTGTAAACTACAGTACGCTTCGCGTCTCATCTGATGATCAGGGAACGCGCCAGGCACATGAACGCGCGCCGCTTATCTTTGCCGGTCGCGTCTGCTCACTACACAACGGAGTCCAAGGCCATCGGTTGTTTCCTCTTCACTTCATCGCAAACTGGGCACGGTGCTCCTCTTGTTTCCCAAGGCGAAGGGACCCGAGCGAGCATGTCCATGCGCCCGTCACGCCCGGTCCACGTACCGTGCCACCGTTTGGCCAGCCTGTCAAAATTCCCTACTTTAACGTGTCGCGTACCCCTCTATCCTCCTATACACACCATAATCGGTCCTTATAATCCTAAAACGGTGTGGTCAACATGGTTTCGGTGTCTAAAACCTCGCAAACGAGGTTTTAGCTGCTGGGGGTCCATGCCTGCCGAGTGACGCCGGCGGTGCGCGTTGAGCCACTTCATCATTTCTGCGCGCGCGCTCGAGTCGGTGGCCTTCCCGCTCGTGTAAAACCCTCGGAATCGTCGACTTTTCCCGCCCTCACAACCCGCTACAGCACCCGCAAAGCAAGCATGGCCGACGCGACGACGGAGACGAGCAAGCCGGCGGCGCCGCAGCTCAAGGAGTTCACGCTGGAGGAGGTGGCGGCGCACAACACGGTCGAGGACTGCTGGATCATCGTCAAGGACGACGGCATCCGCAAGGTGTACGACGTGACGGCCTTCCTGGACGACCACCCGGGCGGCCCGGAGATCATCGTGGACCTGGCCGGCCAGGACTCGACCGACGAGTTCGAGGACATTGGCCACTCGAATGACGCGCGCAAGCAGCTCAATGACTACGTCGTGGGCAAGATCAAGGGCGACGTCAAGAAGGAGGGCGAGGTCTCGGGCCCGGCGCAGCCCAAGTGGAAGACCAAGACGACCAGCGGCCGGCAGGACATCAGCGGCAACAACGGCCCGCTCTTCGCCGTGCTCGCCGCCGTCGTCGCCATGGCCGCGCTGTACCTGAAATACAGCAAGCCTTAAGGAGGAAGTCGAGCGAGCCCCTGGAGGTGCTGCTGGACAAGGAGGTATCATCATCTCGAGCGTGGCGTCTTCCGCAAGTTGGCGCGCTTTGGAGTGCGTGCCGCCTCTTTCCTTTCTTTTGAATAACATGATTTAGATATTGCGACTGAACGGGAGCAGCATGGATCGCGTGTCAGTGGGGATGGTGGTGCGTACGACATGGTTGATTGCATGCAATGCGCTTGGCGACGTGTCGATAACCGGCAGAGCTGCTGGACGGTCGTCGCTCCGTGTTGCAACCATAACATAGCACCAGATACACAACTCGGCCTGGCTCATGACTCCCTCGATGCGCTGGGCGGCGCGGCGCTCTTAGCCGCGTAGAGCTTGTTCCACTGGCTCTGCGCGTCGCGCTTGTTCTCCTTCTTGAGCGCGTCTGCAGTTGTTTCCCGGTGCAAAAAGCCACAGCGTTAGGATTACAGAGCCACACTCCAACACAAAGCCAGCGAAACAAGCGCAACGTACGCGACTGCGCGTCGATGCGCAGGCTCTCGGCGCGGCGCTTCATCTTGTCGACGCTGGCCGATATCTCCGTCATGGCCGCGCGGATCATCTGGATCTTGGTGAAGTAGTGCGGCAGCTTGTCGAGCACGACCGCCGCGTCCTCGATCTGTTTATTGCTCGCGACCGACGCGTTCTGGTCTACGAGCAGTTGCAGTAGCCGCTACGCGTTCACCAAACACACCAAGACGAGACACATTGCGAGGTCAGCAGAGCCCATCCAGACACCTCGGACCCTTCAAGCGCATTGGCGATGGCGACGAACCTTTTGGTTGCTTCGTAGCTCGTCTATCCGCTGGATGGACGCGTCAAGCGACGGCTGGATGTTGCGCACAAACGCGTCCCCCATCATCTGAGGGCCGTCCATCGACGGGTCCACGCTCCACAGCTCGCCGTCGTCTTCCCGCGACGTGTTTCTCTCCATCGGCCTGTCCTTGGCCGAAGAAGATGCAGCCGCGGCTAGATCCTTGCTCTTAACGCCGTTGTCGATGCCGGATACGCTACTCTTGGATGCATTTTCGCTTGCGGTCGCCTCCCCCTCCGCATTCACAGCATCACTGCTGTGCTCATCCGCTCCAGCCGCAATTCGTGTCTCGTCCTCCTCGTTGTCATCGCTTTCGCTGGCGGGCTTGGGCGCTGCTTGTTCACTCGCATCGGCCGCCTCCTCGTTCTTTTCTTCCTCCTCTTCGTCCTCCTCGTCACTCTCTTCTCCACCCGCTTGCGGAGCGACGACAACCGTAGGCACAGCGAACCGCGGCGCGCTGCTGCTTGCTCCACTCTGCGACCCAAAGCCGCCGAACTGGAAGCTGTACGCTGGTCGGAAGCGAACACGAGGGACAGATCGACATTCTCGGGGTTAGATTCCGATGAAAACGAGCTTCCAAGTTGCGATGTTGGTCCGGGCGATGTGCAGAGCTTGACCGCCGCAGCCGCACCTTCGTCGTCCTCGTCGTCCTCCTCGCTGTCCTCGCCCGCGAGCACGCGCCCGCCGTGGATGTCCGTCATGATCCCGTTGCGGAGGCCTCGTGTCCTGATCAAAAAGTGAGCTTTTGGCAGAAATGGTTCCATCTTTGACAGGATGACGGGATTTGTCCCCAAAACTAGCCAATTAGGATTCTCTATTGCTATTCGTAGCATATTTTCGACCAATCCGAGTGCATATTGGAGAATCCATTTGAGGCAACAGCTCTATTCTGTCTGCACTGCAGTCTGCACGCATCATTTGCATGCTGACGGCGTCCTTGGTCTTGGTGATCCCTCTTCCATCGCTGCCAAAAGCACCGTGGCGTCTCTTTAATCCAGACGCCAAGGCTGTTATGGCTGTAGATTACACGGTAGAAGCGCTGAAACGGGGAGAAGAGCGCTGCTCCTTCGTGCTGTTTGACTTATTGACGACGCAGTCGGCTCTCCGCGATCACGCGCAGCGAGTCGCGCGCGCGATCCATCCACCGCTCTGTCCACAACCGCATCACAAAACAGAGAACCGCAGCGTTAGACGTACGCATGGCGGGCATTCAGGCCGCTCAACAGGCCCAGTCTCTTCGATTGAGACCACTAGTCTCGGGCATCATATCGAGGGTCTGAGGGCCGACGGCACCTGCTTCGTCGGCGACCTGGCGCAGCGTCTGCGCCTCTTCGTCACTCTGAATCTGCAGCCGGCGCAGCTCCTCAAGCTGCTCACTACACTCACACAAGAGACAACCACGACCAGTGAGCGTGTATCCGAGACAGGTCAGTGCCACGTTCATGCTGGTCAGTGCAATGCTTATGCCGTGCCACGTGAGCTCAATGGCATCGATGAAAGCTAGACGGCAACATCAACTGTCGTCAGATGATATTCACCACGCACCTCTCCGTCTTGTCGAGGCCCGGGAGGTCGTCGATGAGCGCGTCCGTCTCCTTGACCATCTGCAGCACGTCGTTCGCGAGCGACCGGATCTGCGATTCCCCACCGTCAAAGCCAACACACCGCTCTATCAGAGTCGACCGCAACAGTATGAAGTCTACACCTCCCTAATTGTCTCCATCTGCTCTAGCATAACACAATATCACCAGAACGCACCGCCGCGACCGTCTCCTCGCGCGAACTGTCGCCGGTCTCGGCCGACGCTGGCAGCAGGCGCAGCGCGTTGAACATGCTCAGCGCCATCTTGTCCACGCTCTCCTGCAGCAGCGTCACCTTATCCAGCGCGACCACGCCCCCGTCCGTCGCGTCGCTTGCGTCCACCGGCGCCTCCTGCTTGACGGCCGCCGCCGCGTCGACCTCCATCGCCTCGGCCATTATTCTTGTCGAAGTGTCGGATTTAGTGTGCGGGGTACGGTGTAACCTGTCAAGGTTACGCAGAACACAAATGACATAAGTTACGCGAGGTCCAGGGTAATTTACGCATGTAGTTTTCTGTTACCAGGTTACCGTGTAACCTTTTTCCGACTTCATAAGATTACGTCAATTGGGTTCATTTCCGCTTGGTGACTTTCCGAGAATGGGGACGCCGGACGAGTTGCTGGGCGCTGCCGACTCCGGCGATCTGTCGCGCATTCGCGCGTTGATTGATGGCGGCACTGATGTGGACGCGGCGGACGAGTCTGAGGAGACGGCGCTGATGAAGGCCGCCTGGAATGGCCACCTCGACGTCGTTCGCTTTCTCGCCGAGTCGGGGGCCAGCTTGGATGCTAAAGACAGCACGCTGTGGGAAACAGCGCTCATGCACGCCGCCGTAGGAGGTCACTTTGACGTTGTCCGCTATCTCGCGGACGCTGGGGCTGATCTGAGCGCAACTGATCGAGTGGGCGGCCGGACGGCGCTGATGCAGGCTGCTTTTGAAGGCCACGTCGATGTCGTCCGCTGCCTTGCCGAGCGTGGTGCCGACCTGAACGCTACGGACCGTACACACGAGACGGCGCTGCTCGTCACTGCGAAGAACAACCGCCTCGACGTGATTCAATGTATCGCCGCCTTGGGCGCGGACATCAACGTGGTCAACAGGAAGGGGCAAACAGCGATCCGGGTAGCGGCGAATCGTGGGAATCAAGAGGTTCAACGCGTGCTCACGCAGTTTATCGCGCTCACGCCACAGCAGGTTCACGCTATGACAAGGAACGCTGCGTCCAAGGCTGCTCTATCTTCGAGCTGGTTCATCCCTCCGTTCGAAATCGAGTTGCTTCACTTTGTCGACAGTAGTAATGTCGGAGGCGACTACCGAGCGAAGTGGCTTGATGCAGACGTTGTCGTGAAGTTGTTCATCGCCGATGCGTCCCATTCGTCATTCGCCGACGAAGTGCGGCTGTGGCAGCAGCTGCGGCACCCGAACATCATCAAGCTGTACGGTGCGTGTGACGCTGGCCTGCACTTGCGGTTCTTCGTGTGCGAGTTCGCAAGTAACGGGTCGCTGGTTGAGTGCATCCAGTCGTGCGCCTCAGGGGAACAGGCGGTGTGGAAGTTTCTGTACGAGGCGGCGCTGGGTCTCGAATACCTACATGAGCGGAATGTTGTCCACGGCGGTCTTCGATGCAGCAATATCCTGATTGGCGATGATGGGCACTCAAAGCTCGCCAACTTTGAACTCAGTGAGTCGATGCGAACAGTCGAACCGACGACGGCCCACGCTGCTGTCGGGTCGGTGAGATGGCAATCCCCCGAGCGATTGAGAGGGGAAGCGGCATCCCTTGCATCCGACGTGTACTCTCTGGGGATGTGCATTTTGGAAGCGCTGACACGGAAGATGCCATGGGCGGACGACGACGATGCGTGGGTGAAGCACTATCGCAAAAACTACTGGGATCCAGTGGACGAGAGCGAAACCAACAACCAACCGGGTGATATTCATGGGGACGCACGCAGGTTAGTGTGGCGAATGTGCTGTCAAAGCCCAGACAAGCGTGCGAGTCTGTCGTCCGTTGTCTACGAACTTGAGCGCTTGGTCGCCAAGGAGAGTCTTGGGCCCAGCTGCTCTCAACCTGAACGTGAACCTGCATGCGCCATGAACGACTACAAGGACGGATTACTGGTCAAGACGTGGGCCGGCGTGCAATCTCTCATGAACGCGTGCACCGATCCCCTGCACCAACTGACGCTTGAAGAGCCGAGAGAATTACGGGAGCAAATCAAGTCGTCACCACGACCCCATGTGGTACTGACCCGATTCCACCAAGTTCTTGTCGAGTTTCAACAGATAATAGCGGTCCCCGCTCGCCAAGGTCGGGTCATGCGGCTGTCAGCTACTCGCGCCACTAACAACAGCCTTCACGCGTTTCACCGACGCGTGCACCTACTGTGCGGAATGGTAGACGATTCGACACATGCTGCAACGAAACGAGAAGCGAGATGGGTCGAACAGCGCAGCCAGCAGATCAAGCTCTTCGTGTCGGAGGTATCCAAGAGGTGGCTGCTGTTGAATGAGTTGCAGTCAGCAGAACAGCGGCTGGGGTTCCTCTCGTTCCTGAAAGCCGAGATGGAGGTTCGTGGAGCCAACTATACGTCTGGCCAGCTGGATGTGATGAAGAAGGCGTACAATGACACCGCGAGGCAGCTGAATTCGACTGAAGCAGCGTCCACCACACCGAAGTGGTTCATCCCGTGGTACGAGCTGCGTGTCGATCCGTGGTCATGTCTCGGTACTGGAGGTTTTGGGAGCGTTTATCGAGCCAAGTGGCTCGACTCGGACGTGGTGGTGAAAGAGGTGAACCTTGCTGGCTCTGGCGGACTGGGCTCACATTTTGCATCCTCGTACGAGTCTGAAGAAGCTGCTGGATCTATGGTTCTCGAGACGTCCACAACCAAAGGCAAGCGAGCAGCCGCGCTCGATATGTTCCAGCACGAGGTCAACATTTGGTTCGGCTTCAGTCATCCGCACGTCGTTCGACTCTTCGGTGCCTGCCACGTTGGAAGGCCCTTCTTCGTCTGTGAATACGCCACCAACGGAACGCTGGTCAGCTACATACGCGCACACCCGGACCAAGCATGGAAGAAGCTGCATGAGGCATCCCTCGGCGTGCAGTATCTCCACTCCCGCGGTGTCGTTCATGGCGATTTGAAGGGCAACAACATCGTGATCGGTGGCGACGGGAAAGCAAAGGTGACGGACTTTGGTCTAAGCTCGGGTGCCAGCAACGACGATGAGACCAGCACGCAGGTTTCGGGGGCCTCACATTGGTTGGCACCCGAAATCTGTGAGGGTGGACGACCGACGACCCAGTCTGACGTCTATTCGCTGGGTATGTGTGTCGTGGAGGCAATGCGAGTCGTAGAAGCTGTCCAGCGCGAGAAGGACACGCGTGTATTCCCACCTCTGCCGTGGGGGAACCTCGACAACACTACCGTGAAAGTTCACGTGAAAAACGGCGAGCTGCCAATCAAACCCGAGGTCTGCACCGACAACCAGTGGCGGTTGGTAGAGCGGATGTGCACGTTCCAACCTAGCAAGCGGATCAAGATATCGACTATTGTTGACGAGCTCGCAAGGTTGGCAGCGACCAGCACGGCTCCATCCGACCAAAGTGCAGCCCAAACGCCATGTCAATGCCCTGAGAGCATCACAAACAACGCGTCGAAGACTCCGGATACACCATCGGTGATCATTCCGGCAATGAGGCAGCTTCTGGACCGAGTGAAGAGCGATCAGAGCACCGCCGGTGCTCGCAAATGGATCCTGTATCCCATCTACGACTTGTTGTGGGATCGAGTTGTGCTCGTGCAACGCCACGTAAGTGGGCATCACGGTTGCGAGCGTGTTGCCAACCTAAACGCGTTGGTTGACAGCGCTCGTGCGAGCACCAAAACCCTTCAGAACGTCGGCAACACACTCACCCAACTGACCGAAGCAACTCTTCGGGGCTACGCGCTGCACCGCCGACTGGACAAGTTCGTCGATGCGAGTTTCTTGCCGGTAAGTGAGCAGGATGCTCACATCGTTCACAACTGGAAGGCGAGGTGCTACGAGTTGCTGGGCGTACCGACGGTCAGCGCGTTCGATGAGGTCCTTGCTACTATAGATCCGGTGGTTGGCGACGTCTTTGAAATGAAGGCGAGTTGGAGATGCTGCTGCGTGAGCTGAAAAGTTGGGCATTTGCTCTGTACCCTTCGCGAAGCGCTGTTGAGGAGGAGAACTGGAACATAAGGCCTGCCTTTGTCATCTCCGACTTTCGACAGGATCGCTTGCAGCCCTCGACCACGCGAAGTGAATCGGAGCGGCTCGACAGCGAGTAACATCGATGGAGGCTTACTGGCGTGAGATGTGCTGCAATTCGCATCGTCGCTAAATGATTGGTGTCAAATTGTGTGGAGGTTATCGCACACGATCGCCTTCTATCTGTAACAGGTCCCTTACACATGATTGGTAGATATTAGGATTTGTGTAGTATTTTACCCAATGGGAGTACACCGTATTAACGGATGGATCCCAGGCGATCGTGGGTCGGCCGCCGCCGTAAAATACACTCAGAGTTGATTTTTCCTTCCGAATCGCAGTGCGCGCTTCCTCATATACTTAGTGTAAGTCAGAAATAGGGGCTCTGGGTGAGCCCCGTTTCATTTGGTACTTCCTCTGGTCCGTCTCGATATGACCATTAAGGTTTTGATGTGGTACACATAAAACGAAATATGACCACTGATTGGTTAAAAATAATTTTTAGCAAAGCGTTGCCGGCACAGCGTAATTGCTGGTTGCAAGACGCCAAATCAGCGGCCCTCTCAATGC
>JAADYG010000092.1:0-64242 GCA_023338115.1 Phytopythium boreale | reverse complement strand
GGGGGGGGGGGGGGGGGGGGGGGGAGGTAAGGAGGAGTCGGTGGAGCGAGCGAGCGCCTACCATCCCATGAAGGACGACGAGAAGCGCAGATCGTCGCGCACGGCCGACACGTTGCCCGCCGCCACGTTGTACCGCGCCATGTAGAAGGCCGCGTAGGCCACGCCCATTGGGAACCAGTTCTGGAACCGCCGCCACCTATATGGATAGGAAGCGCAACGGTTGGTTAGCATGCAGCCTGCGGTCGGCCAGCCTTCTCGCCTCGATATTGTACTGTAGCGTTACTCACCGGTATCCGCGCGAGTGCAGCGCGCGGCCCTCGGCGCTCAGCTCCACGTCGTAGACGCCGCCGAGCACGACGAACGCCAAGATGACCAGCGAGATGCCCGCCTCTACGTCCATGGCCTCCTCCTGTTGTTCCTCTGGGGCGAAAAAGCGCGACTGGCTGCGCGCAGTGGCCGGCCGCTCGCGGGGCGTCGCGTCGCTGTCGACGCTGGCGGCCAAGCAAAGGGACCGGATGCGATGCCCGTTATCTCTTTTGAAGGGGAGGAGGAGCGCGCATCGTGTCGCACCGTGCCGCGAACGGACTCGTGGTGTGCGCCACACGCACGATGACGTGACGGTTCGCCGTGATAGGTGACGGCTCTGGCCCTTTGGGCCGGCTCAACGGCCGCGGTCAAGTCGCCAGCGCGTGGCGGCGGCGACGCGCCGATTGGCTGACGGACTGGAGTGCGTCGATAGCGTCCACGTTGAGCGTGGACCGGACACGAGGGCGACTGTCGACTGGGAGTTTACGAACGACGCTTGACCACGGAAACCGTCGTGTTGGGGTGAGCGAGCGCATTCAGTCCTGGACAGCACTGGGCAATTATTGCAGAGAGCGCTGGAGACCCCGTCATTCTGTACAGTGATGCCACATCACGCATCGAGCGCTTGAGTCCACTCCTTGCCCATTGACAGCGATAGAGACTGAGCAGGTCAAGTATGAAATCAGACGCGGGTGGGGATTTTAGCACGTTTTCTGTTTTCTTTTTTAATTTTTCCGCTGTTGCAGGCTAAATACCGATAATCGTACCGGTATCATAAAAGCGCTGTCAAACAGCATTGATATACTTTTCGGCAGTCTCATGTCGATTCAGCTCTGAATCGTGGGACGTCGACTTTTGTGTGGCACACACCGTGTCCCCCCTCTTGCTGTCATGCGAAGGCGTTCCCGTATTTCAGTAGATCACTTCATTTTCCGCCCCGGCATACAAACTCCAGCATGTTTTCGAATGTTCGCGGTGTTGCCGGTTCTCGCCGCCCACTTTTCGTTTTTCCCTCTTGCGAGCGAAACGAAGGGCGATAACCCCCGAAAATGAGCGCGCCCATCGACGATCTGCTCTACGGCGGCGACGACTCGGGCGACGAGGACATGGGCGGTGCGTGTCGCCCGCTGATTGGGCTCGCTCTGGGCGCGGCCGCGGCTCTCCCGGCACGCTCCACTTGGCTCTGCGTCGCCCGTAACACAGGAACTCACGCGTGCCCTTTCCTGGCTGTGGATGTTGCGTTGTCTTTCCCTGAACCCGACCAGCAAGCGTGCCCATGCGGTCGTTCTCGACGCCGCTGCCGCTGACCACGGGCCTCGCGCCGCTCCCGCTCGCGCCCGCGGGCTCGGCGCCGATCGGCGGGCCTGTCGCGGCCACAACCGCCGCGGCGCCGGCCAAGCCGCTCCCCATCCCGCCCGCCGCGGTCGCTTCCACCGCCGGGACGACGCCCGCGACGACGCCCGCCGCACTCCGGCCGGCACCGTTCCCCCACGTTGCCACTGCAGGTTCGTCCGCGCCAGAGTCCGACCCGTTCGACCAATAGATACGGAGATGTAACGCCGCGGCTGTGTCGGCGACACAGGTCAAACGGTCGCTGCTGGATCCGCCGCAACTGGGGCGTCGCAAGCGAAGAAGGCGCCCGGGTCGGGGCAGCAAATGTTCCAGCAAATGTTCGCACTGCTCAAACAGATGCTGCCGGCCGAGCAGTACGCGACGCTGCACTCAGAGATGCGCAAGGGCAACGGGGTAAGCGGTCTCTGCATGGTGCTGCTGCTGCTGCTGCTGTCTCGAATTGCCTGTTTGTCTTGGGACTCATGCTATCCTGTTGGTGCCACCTAGAACGATATCAAGTCCATCGTGGACATTATCAAGCGCATCGCCGGTGACGCGATCTTCTCGAGCGTCATCCAGAAAATGGATCTGACGCGCTCGTTCCCGTCCAACCCGGCGACCCCAGCGGTATGTCTGTCCGTGCCAAGTGAGCCATTTGATTGTTATTGATCACTGAGCGAGGCGACACCCGTTGACTGTCACGTGATGCAGACTGCGGTCAAAGTGGAGCCGAAGGCCGCGGTGTCGGCGGCAGCGCGGATACCGCAGTCATCGACGCCTCTTCCCTCGGCTTCGGCCGCATTGGGCTCCACTATAGCTCCTCCCGCGTCTGGCGCAGCCTCAGCTAATACTGCCGGTGGGGCCACAATCGCAGCGGCAAGACCATCGGCTCTCCCGCTTCAAGCGGTGACTGGTGTCATAACGAACACGCTTCCCTCGACGGCGGCAGTACCCATTGCTGCGCCCTCTGTGCTGCCCACGAGCAACGCAGCTACTTCTCGATTCGTGAAACCGGCGGGTATTGCACCTGGACCGCAAGCTTCACTTGTCGGGACCGGGACTGTCTCGGTTGCGAAGCCTAGCGGTGTGAGCCCGATGTCATCGCGACCAACGATGACTGCTCTAACCTCCGCTGCTGCGACGAAAACTCTACCTGCGAGTGCCGTGAAGCCCGAGCCTGCAGCGACAATCAGCACGCCACCACCTTCTACAGCTGCTGCGAGTGTCACTAAGAGCACTGCCGCGTCACCGTCGTCGTCGCCGTCTTCAGCCAAGAACGAGGCGCTCGAGAAGATTCTGTACGCGAAGCGGCTCCTATTGCATGCGTCCACGTGCTCGCTCGACCCGGGGATCTGCCAGTTCAAAAAGTGCGACGACGTCCGGCGTGTGTTCAAGCACAGCACGTCTTGTGGCGGTGCAAACGGGTGTACACACTGCGAACAACTCAAGGGACTGGTCAAGTATCACGCAAAGGAGTGCCAGCACTCGCTCACTGAGCATTGCGCCATCCCCTTCTGCGATGGTCTACGTCGCGCGTATATGTCGGCGACCGCGGCACTAGGAAGCGCCAAGTCGAGTGCTGCGGCGTCGCATGCGCTGGCAGCGGCGGCTCGCGGGGCGAATGGGAACAAGGGTGGCGTGATGAGCGACGACGACGACGACAACACGCCACTGGCGTCGGCTGTGAGCAAAGTGAAGAAGAACACGGGCAAGTCCAAATCGCCGAAGAGCTCTGCTGCATCCAAGGCTGGCGGAGGAGCTGCAGGATCGGGCGGAAGCAATTCGAAGAAGAAGGGCGCGGCCACTGCGTCCAAGGTAGCCACAGCAGCAAACACGAATGTGCAGACAGCGACTGGGGCCGGGTCAACGGGCGCGGCTGGGGCCTCGAGTACTGGTAGTCCGGGCGGAAATGCGTCGGCGATCAAGGGGGGCAACGCTGTGACTGCGAACATGACGCTCGAGTACGGTCGGCTACTGCAGTTGATCCTGCACGTCCAAAAGTGCACGACATCGGCGTGTCCAGTTGGCCAGGAGTGCGCGGACGCCAAGTCGCTGCTGCAGCAAATCAACTCGCCCAACGCGCCGGTATGGACTTTGAATGGTTCGGCTACCAGTGGGGAGGACTCTAACCATTTGTACTGTTCCGTTTTGCGAGTGCAGGTACGTGCGAAAACGTACAAGCAGGTGTACGCGCACTACAAGGTTTGCCTGTCCAAGAACAACACATCGACGTGCCCTATGTGCAAGATCGGTCTGCGACCGATTCTTCCGGTCGCAACTACAGGACCCGCTGCCGCCACCACCACCACAGCTAGCGCATCTCGGCCGAGTAGCGCGACTGCCGCCCAATCGCCGGGCTCGCAAGCTGCGAGCGGTAGCAAGGCGGCAGCGAGTGGATCGACAGGGAGTAGTGGGGCTGGAAGCAGCGCGTCGCCGTCGGGCTCGATCACTTTGAAGCGCACCAACAGCATGACGACGCCGTCCCCGCGCTCGCCGTCCAAGAAGCAGCGCACTGGCGGTAGCAAGGCCAAGTCGGGCAGCTCGGACGCAGCGGCTGGAGCGAGTAGCAGCAGTAACGCGACCGGTTCGTCGAGCGCGGCGCCCGACTCTTCCGGTACAGAGCTCGTGCAAGCAAGCGTGACGGACATCCGCAAGGAAGCGGACGTTTTGACCCACACGGGCATTGACCTGACGGCCGAGCGACGAACGATGATGGGGACGCGCACGGGCGAACTGTTGCCGTGCAAGAAGGAGGAGTGGGCCGAGACCGACCTGTTCGATTCGCCCGTGTTGACGGCTCATATGCGCGCGATCAGTCGTCGGTGTGGCGTGACGCTCGGCGCGCACACGAGCGATGTGATGGCGTTTGCGCTGCGCGAGTACCTCAAGCAGGTGATCGAGGAGATGGTCCAAGTGGCCAAGCAGCGCAGCGATTCGTGTGCGCTATCGCTCGCGCAGCTGGTCGAGCCCAAGAACGCGAACGGGAACGCTGCGGCGAGCGAGCCTGTCGCCATCAACACTGCTGCGCGGATGGAGCTGACGGCGACGGACATTCTGCGCGTCAGCTGCGAGGATTCGTTCGCGCGGCTGCGGCAGGAGGACCTGTCGCTGCGGTCGGCACTGCTGGAGGACGCCAAGCACGAAGAGATGATTGAGCGCGAGCGCGCCAAGAAGCGCAAGAAGGTGGATCGTAGCAAGCTGGCGCAGGAGGAGAAGGACGAGGCCGAGATGGACGTGGAGGAGCTCGCGACCAAGGACCTCAAGGAGCGACTGCTGCGCGAGGACAAGGAGGGCGTCACGCGCGTGGACGGGCGCGTGAACGAGAGCATCTCGACGCGGCTGGCGCCGTCGCGCGACGACAACCAGGTGACGATGGAGGACGCGGGCTTCTGGCTGCAGAACCAGAAGCCGTACGTCAAGCCCAAACTGTTTGCACGCGCGGAGGTGGCGCGGATCGTGACCAAGGCGCTGATCTAGTGGAACGGGTCTGCATAGAGAGAGGCGGTGGCGGTGGCGGTGGACGCGGGTAGGATTTTGGAGTGGACAAACGCGATGGATATCATGGATAGATGCCACCCGAATAACTTAAACACAGAAAAAGGAACAGCGGCGCGAGGAGCTTTGATGAACGCGAGTGGTGTTGGACACCGGGTCGAGGTGAATGCGGTGGTTGTTCGTCACTCGTACGTAAGGTCAATGTGATCAGGACGAGAACTTGGAGTGGATGCGCACCTCTCCCTCCTTGGGCTCGGGGATGTCGACGTGGCGGAACGCGTAGATGTCCGACTGGAACATGTCGCCTGCGAACGAGCAGAGGCCACGAGTCGTGAGCGACGGCGCAGTATGTACAGAAGGGAGTCGTGGCACAGACCTAGTGTGGACGAGTCGGCCACGTAGATGTCGCCCTGGCGGAGCTCGACAAAGTGCGTGCGCTGCTTGAGGCCCTTGCTCTTGACCCTGGGCGGCGTCGCCTCGATCTTGCCGGCGCCGTTGCGCACCATGTCGACGCCCATGTACAGCCCCTCGCCCGTCTCCAGCGCGATCTGGTACGCGTGCCACGGACACTTGACGGTGACTTTGCCGCCCATTTCCTCGATGTCGCCGTTGATCAACGGGCCTCCGTGGTCTGCAGATACGACAAAGATACGAGAGTGAGGACAGTGGCCCAATTCTGGCGCTCCCGCCAGCGATTAAAGCGGTCATGTCGGCGCAACGCACGGTAGCAGGCCTGGTCCATGCAGAAGACTTTGCCGCCGACGTTGATGAGCATCACGACGCGCCCAGAGGACGGCAACGTCAGGCAGCGGCGCGCGCCCACGGGCAGCTCGGACAGCTTGCACACGAGCTCGTAGCTCAGCAGGTCCTTGGGCGGCGCCTCGGGCGGCGCCGCGGGCGACAGCTCGGCCGGCATGGTGGAGCGAGGGCGAGATGAAGTTCTGCTTGCTTCCGGAGGTGCAGGTGGGGCAGATTGGCGAGTGAACGCTGTGCGTAATTATTTTGAACGTCAATCAACCAATATATATTGACCACATTATAAACTTCAATTTATTTTCAAATGATATTTACATACATATTGTATGTGGTTGCTACACAAGCATCGTGCCACATAACATATTTATGGAAAATGTTTCGTGCGTTATTCATAAATAATAAATTTACTAATACTATTCCAATTTATGGGTAACGCTTTGTACAAGCATATTCGTAAATATGTTACGTGGTACAAGGCCAGAGTCGCAACCACACACACTATTTATGCAAATGCATTTTGTCAATAGCAAAATTATTTGCAAATATTTTCAGTAAGTGACAATTATTTCTGTTGTCCGTGCGACCGCGCCCCCTCCCTTCCACCGCTCCCTCAATCCGTCACTTTGCTCCGAGTGAGGCGCCTTCTTCGGACGTGACCGACCAATCCAGTCGCCGCGATCGGGAACCATGCCGCCCGCGGACGCTGCCGACAACGCCGCCACCTCTGCGGCCGCCGCCTCGTCCTCCTCTTCTTCGTCCTCGCCGACGGCGGCGGGCGAGACGCTGGCGCGCGTGAGCCGCATGCGCAAGCTGTCGGCGCTGCTGGACGACGAGCTGGACGACGACGCGGAGCTGCCGGCCGAGGCGCTGGCGTTGTTCGCGCCGCGGTCGGACGCCGGAGCCGAGTCGGAGGACGCCGAGATGGCCTCCATGCTGGAGCAGACGCGGCGCAACGAGTTCCTGTGCGTCGAGTGCCGCGCGCACGACGCCGAGGTCTTCTGCGAGCAGTGCCACGACTACTTCTGCGAGCTGTGCTTCGGCGGCCAGCACCGCAAGGGCAACCGCCGCAAGCACACGTTCCAGCCGCGCGTGGCACCGGCGGCAGCAGACGCTTCTGCCGGCGGTGGCGCGGCGACGCCGTCCGCGAGCGCGGCCAAGGACGCGGTGGACTACGAGGTGCGTACCCGACTTGTGACTTGTGTGTGTGTCCGTCCTCATGGCGTCATCACGGTACTAACGCTAACCGAACGGAACGGACGCGCAGAGTGACGAGCTGGAGGACGGCGAGGTAGACGAGGACGACGACAGCGACGACGACAATGGTAGTAGCACTGCGAGGGGCCGCGCGGGCGCGGGCGACGCGTGCTCCTCTGCGTCGTCCTCGCCCTCTTCGTCTCCAACTCGCCATTCCTCGCGCCGTAACATTTGTAACTTGATGGGCAATTTCCTCCTAGGTGTAGCGTACCCGGTGGGCCCGCGCCACCTCCAGGCCGCGCCAGCCGCGTCTGCGTCGGCCGCCGTCGCGAACCCAAAGTCGTCGCTCTCGTCGCTGGCGATCGCGTCGACCATGCTCGAGCGCGCCAAGTACATTCCCGTGCGCCTGACGTACGAGGAGCGCAAGCTGCTGCGGACGCTGGAGGCGGCGCTGCGCGTCAGCAGCTACACGGACAAGCTGGACACGGCGGCGCTGGTGCAGGCGCCGGCCAAGCGCGCGCGTCTGCAGCTGCAGGACATCTGCGGGTTCCTGTCGGGACTCGCGGTCAGCGCCGACTACAAGGCCGGGCAGGAGGTGCTGGACGACAAGAACTTCGGCGACCACGCCGAGTTCTTCCAGGACCTGTTCGAGCTCGGCCGCCGCTACAAGATCATGAACCCGGAGAAACTGCGCGGCGAGTACGGCAAGCTCATGTACTTGTTGCAGGACGCGTGCTCGCCCGAGATCCGCGAGCTGCTGGGCTTCTCGTGTCTGCGCAATATCCGCACGGTGTACGACGTGCTGCGGGACGCGCGCGCGGTCGACGTGCTGCGTGACCCGCAGATTGAGGTCGCGACCATGGTCGTGGCGCCCGAGAACAAGTCGCGCGCGCAGATCCAGCGGCAGATCAAGCAGAAGGAGAACGCAATCCGCGCCATCAGCGACAAGTACTCGAACCGCGCCATCTCGCGCGACGGCATCCAGCAGTGCCTCTACTCGATCGCCGACAACAACTACCACCTGTACTTCGAGCGCGACCCGATCGACCGCATGATCGCGCTGCTCACGAAGCACTTCAGCGCCGACAGCGAGGGTGATGGCCCGCACTCGCTCGCCATCGTGAGCGGCAACGACGGCGCGCGGCTGTCGCACTCGCACTCGCGCCAGTTCCACTACGTGCTGCAGTCGCTGACGCTCTGGCGCGAGATCGCACACGACATGTTCCGCCTCTGGTACCTGACGGACGCTGATCTGCTGGGCGAAGATGACAGCAGCGCCACGGAAGGCGACGACAGCGACAGCGCTTCCACCAGCAGCAGTATGAACGCGACGGCCAAGTACTCGCTCGAGGACACGGGCCAGGGGCTGCACCGCGTGCAGGCGGCGCCTCGCGTGTCCCGCGCCATGCACGTGATCCTGCACTCGACGCAGCGGCGTCTGGACTCGTGGGTCGGCTCGAGCGTCATCCACCTGGGCGACAAGAACGTGCCGAACGCGCTCATGTTCATCGACAAGTACACACAAGTCGGCCACATCCTGCGCCCCATCGTCAAGACTGTCGACAGCATTGACGCGCTGGCCGGCAACTCGAGCAGCGGCATGACCAAGTACATCGAGGCGACGTTTGGCGGCCCGGCCAAGCTCAAGAAGGATATCCTCGCCGACTTCTTCCGCGAAGCCTTCGACGGCAGCGGCGCCGACAACTTCTTCGAGGCCGGCTCGTGCATCGACGGACGCCTCACGAGCGCGTGGAACTGGTGCTCGAACCTGCACAAGAAGCACTTTTTCCCCGTCTTCAAGCTCGCGGGCTTCGTTGGCTTCGACGGCAAATTTGGCTGAGTAGAAACTGGGAGGAGCGGGCCAGACGACGCGAACATGGATGAATAGAGTCGAGGGGTAATGGCGGCAAGTTCAAGCGGAAATAAAGACGAACAGGCCCAGCTTCGTTGCGGTAGATCGGAAGACTTGACGAATACGGTCGCTCGCTTGTGACTGGAGCATACGCACAGGACTCGCGAAGTTAGTGGTAGCCGAGCAAGGATTCGTGCAAATCATGTACAGAGATACTCACGGCTTGGGAATCCAACAGCTCCTTCAAGCTTTCAGGTGCGGCAGTTGGGCAAAAGCCTCGAGTGCGCTAATGTGCGTGCCCATGTCGTCCATCTCGGCTGGCGGCGGGCGAACGCGGCGTTTCCAGAGCTGCAACTCGTGTCGCTTGAGCGTTATCGCCGCGCCAGCAAGCACCGCGTCAAGCGGCTCGACTTCCCCGGCTGCGTCTCGCTTCGATGGCGGTAGCGACTTCACTGCAGCCACGAGTGTCGGCTCTGAATGAGCCAACTGCAGCCACACAGGAGCTGAGGCGTCGAAGAAAGCGACGTACTCATCACTTGCACGTGAAGTGGCTATAGCTCCCGTGCTGCTCCTTCGCGCCCGGTTGTCGTTGACGCTAGAGGGGGATTTGGAAGGGAACCACCGTGCAAACCACTCATCCAGTAGCTGAAGCTTGTCTTCGCACGATAGCTCGTGCTGTAGGACGCGCTCAGCGTCAGCCCATGCTTCATCATCGGTTTTTCTTTTGGGTGTGCCGTTTGCCGCTTGAATACCTCTCAGAAGGGCCGCAGCGAATCGAACGCCTTCAAGCGCGAGAGCGACGCGAAAGCGCTCGGCCGCCAAGAGTGTCACTCGTACAAGCCCAACAAACACAGCGTCGGATGAGCGCGTGTCGTACAGCACGCGAACTAGCAACGCCGCTTCCTGTTGCCCCTCGAACATCCATCGAGGCCACAAACGCCGCAGAGACCGCACGAGGCGGTGAACCTTGGGCTCGTCGCGGTATGCGGCACCAAACACAGCATGGACGTCCGCAGCGCCAGCAAGCGCGAGCTGAAGCGTTGTTGTTGTAGCTGCATCGCGCTCGACATCATCTGGAGTTCCAGTGACGCTGAAGCCATTGGCAACCATCGACGGCAGCGCCTTCGCAACCACATCTCGTGGCAGCTCGCCGCGGAAGTTAGGGACCAACAGCGGCAGCGGGGCAGGAGCAGACTTGCCGGTCGTGGACGCAGTTGCAGGGGTTGATAGCCGAGAACCGACGGAACTCGCGGCAGTGGACGGTGGCGGGACGGGATAGTCGCTGAGGAAGAGGAAGTTGAGAACCGAAATGTGACCAAGTCGCGCGGCGATGTGCACCAACGTATCGCCCAGAACGAGCTTCCTCTGCTCGACAGCAGCGAAGAACTCCATCTTCTCATCCTCGAGCGACAAGCGGCGGCGTTCGCGTTCGCGCGAGTCCGTCTCCGCGTCGATCATGGCGAACTCTTGCGTGCAAATGTCCAGGTACGTCGCCCGCGAGATCTGTTATCGTTGCCGCTACGAGTTTATCAACCCAGAAAGAAATCGACCGACTGCGGTGAACCGTAGCACGGACCTGAAGAGCACGCAGCTCCCATTGAAAGACGTGGCACAACGTTACGACGTCGCCTTGGTAAGCTGCCAGCACCTGTGCGCATGCATGTTGACGTCGTCAGCACCTCAATCGCGACATCTGCACGTGACACAAAGGAAGCAAAGAAGTCGTACCATTTCGCGAAACCGCAGAGTATCCTGCGGCGGCGCGCTGTGGGTCTGTCCCATCGGTTCACGGCCGAGTCTTGACGCGCAGCGAACTGCTTCCGTTGTGGTCTGGAAACCGAGTAAGATGGCAGTGGGTGCAACACGAACCGGCGCAGTGGCTATGGTCACCTCGCCGCCTCATCACGACTATAGATAGCGCAGCTCACCAGCATCGCGCGCGACTCGAAGGATGTCGGATGCGACTGGGCCAACACGAGGCGGATCCATCGCGGATGATCAGGAAGCGTGGGTCGATGCAGCCGTCGACGACGACGTTGCGGCGTTGAGATTGTTACTGCAGTCGCGACCGCAGCTGCTGAACGCGCGCCTCTCGCACTCGGGTCGCCCGGCGCTGCTGCTCGCGGCCGCGTGGGACGCCCACCGCTCCGTGGCCTTCCTGCTCGAGTAAGCCCGCTGTAGTGTTCGCCAGGTCAGCACTTCATGGGAATTCACTTGTGCGCGTTGTGGCGTCCAGGCGCGGCGCGGACGTCGACGCGGACGACGCGGACGGCAACACGGCGCTCCACCTCGCGGCGGCCGCCAACGCGCACCGGTCCATGGCGCTCCTTCTCGGCCACATGCGCGACCTGCGCCACCTCCAAAGCCAGCAAAGGGCGGCGTCGCCGCTGGAGTCGCCGTCGGCCACGGCGATCCGGCCCGTCTTGGCGCTTGGAAACCCGGAGGAGCCGGCGGTGGACCGCCGCAACCGCGACGGCTTGACGCCGCTGCTGCTGGGCGCGCTCGGGGGCGCCGGCGAGTGCTGCGCGCTGCTGTTGTCGCTGGGCGGCGCCGACGCGTCCCTGCGCTTGCCCGCCGCGCCCTTCGCCACCGCCGCGGACCTGGCGCTGCGCGGGCGCCACCACGCCGTCGCCGCCGCGCTCCTGGCCGCCGACCGCTAGAAACACACAAACGCACGCGCGTTATCGTGTACAAGGTCCACAGGCGAACGTATACATGTAACCAGACGAGCAGCAAAGGGAAAGTGGGGCGGATCATGTAACTATTAGGTTGACGTCCTTTCTTCTGATTTGGAAGGGTGGTCTTATAAAAATGGCGGCCGGGAAGAACCCCCCATAGAGGCGCCGAGTATAAAACCGGTCCTGACCGACCGAACGAGCTTTCAGTATGGAGGAATGTCCATCCATCCGTCGCCCGTCACCACCATGGCCGGCTACTCCGACGCTGCTTAACGGGACTTAACTGGGCGCTGCGGCTCACCGGCCGCCGCGGAAGTGGTGGCGCGGGGGTCCCGCGTTGCCGCCGCCGCCCCGGCCGCCCATGTCGTGCATCGGCTGGCCGTAGCGGCCCATGTTCCCCCCGACGTTGTTGCCGGCGACGGGGCCACCCTTGGCCTCGTGCAGGAAGGCGCAGCTCGCGCCGTTCTTGCAGCCGCGGGCCGTGTTGAAGAACAGGCACGGCCGCTTCGACATGCGCTTGGGCGGCGGCGGCGCGTCGCCGAACGTGCCGGGCTCGCGGCCCGTGGGTGCCTTGCGCTTCTTGCCGAAGCCGTTGTTGCCGCCACTGCCGTACGGCACACCCGGGTTCATCGGCTGCGACTGCGCCGGCGGCGGGGCGTCGTACCCGCCGTATCTATTGTACATGCTAGGGGGCTCGCCTCGGTGACCACCACCGTATTTATTAGGGTGGGCGAAGCCCGGGCCGGCGACGGCGTGCGGAGGCGCCATGGACATGGGCGGCGGCGGCCCGCGCGCGCGGCGGTGGAAGTCGACGATCTCCAGGACGCGCGCGTCCGGGATGCGGTTCCCGTTGCGCTGCGCCTCGTCGAACACCTGCGGGAGCACGTCCTCGTTGTCTAACAGCACCGCGATCGTCGACTTACTGAGCGGCCCAAGCGCTTCGCGGAGCGCGCGATCCTCCTCCGACTCATACTCTTCGTATCCGCCCGGAGCCGGTCGCGCCGGCGGAGGGAGAACACCGCCGCCACCCACGTCCGGTCCAGCAGCCATCGGCGGCGCGTCCGCCACGTCCGCGAGCGGGATCTCGAATGGAGCGCCGCGAACGAGGTCGTTCGGCTGGCGCACCCACTCCTTCGGGGTCGGTGGCGGTATCTCTCCATCGAGCACCAAGTACTCCATCTCGCGGCGCGTGCGACTCGACTGTGCGTGCACTTCGGCCGTCTGCAGCGGTCGGCGACGCGCAGCCAGCGCCTCGGAAAGGAGCACGAACGCCGGGGCGCGCCAGTTGTGCGCGAGGGCGAGCTTGAACGAGGCTCGCACGGGGTCCTTGTGCGACTTCATCGCGTTCCGTTCGTCCGCGTGCTCACGCAGCTTGGCGTCCCGGAACGAGTTCTCGTCGTGGGGCGTGTACTGCACCATGTCGCGCCACGACTCGATCAACTTGACCTTGACGAGTTCCTCGCCGCTGTCGTCTGCCCAGTGGATGCGCTTGGACGACTTCGAGATCGCCGGCGCCGACACCGCCGCCTTGAAGCTCTGGATTGTCGGCAGCTCCATCGGCAGATCACCTGACACACAACCTTCCTTCTTCTCCTCGGTTGCTGCGTTGGCGTCGGTAGCAGTGGCGTTGGAGTCACTCGCGTCGCCGCTGTCGGAGTCCCGAGGGGACGAGCCATCGGCTTTTGAAGCAGAGGCAGCAGCAGCGGCCTCCTTCGCCTTGCGCTGCATCAAGTTGCCGATCAGCTCGCTGCCGCTGCTGGACTTGGAGACGGCGCTGCCGCCGCCGAAGGGGAGCCGCTCGAGCCGCTTGATCGGACGCCGCTTCACCAACTTGCCCACCAGCTTGCTCACCTTTGGTGGGGACGAGGGCGCGGTCGTCGATGGTGCCGTTGGGGTGCCGTCAGTAGAAGCCGAAGCTGACGCGGACGACGCTCTTGGGCTGCTGGCCTTGGCCACTGCGCCGTTGGAAGTGCTGCCGTTGCTGCTACTGGACGCGGGGACCGGGTCGGCTTGCGAGGTCGTGGCGGTCGCGGTCGTCGCTGTAGGCGCCGCCGGCTTCTCCTTCTCGGTGAATTTGGTCCGCCAGTACTTGAGCAGCTCCTGCGCGGCGCGCTTGACTCGCTCCTCCCGCGCGCCCTTGCGCAACTTGACGATGGGCTCATTGATACGGGCTTCCGTAATACTAGTTAATTGCAACGGTATCCTCTTGAGCACTTCTAACAGTAGAACCAGCAAATCACTATAGTTCCATGTGACTGCGGCCTCGAGCCACTGCTTGGCCACCTTGAGCCCGCCGCTCTGCTCGAACGCGCTCGCGCAGCTCTGCGCCAGCTTCGCGTTGCTCGAGGTGGCGGTCGCGCGGAGGATCACGAGCACCAGCGCCTGCTCCGGCTCTGACTTGGCGCCATGCAGCACGTTGACGAACCGCTTGACCTTGGCGGGCGACACGAGCGCGAGCGTGGTGGCGTCCACCAGCGACATCAGCGCCGACTCGACAGCCGTGGGTGTCACCGGTTCGTCCGATGGGCTCTTGTTGGCGCCGAAGTGCATCAGCGACTTCATGGCGTGGCAAACCTGCTCGTTCATCACATCAAGTTCACAACAATTCAACCCGTGGTCAGGCAAACGAACACACACACACACACACACACACACACTAATGGATCAATGCATTGCACTCACCTCAGCAGACGACTTGGAATCCACACTGACAGGGTCAATTCCTTCCAGCTTGATCTGTCCGTTGCTTTTCACGTCGACGAGTGCAGTCGCTCGCTGCGACGGTGTTGGCTGGTGCTGGTGCAGTAAGAACCCGTTCGGAGCCATCGCGGACGATTGCGTCGATTGGCCCATGGCCATGGCGACCGACATCGGGTTCATGAGCGCCGCGGCCTGGTGCGGATGCTGGAGCTGGAACTGCTGTTGCGGCTGCTGGCGCTGGTCCAGGATCGCGCCGACTTGCATGTTGGGGTTCATCATTCGGCTTGCGCGCTCGATATCTGTCGGATTGCATACAGGCAGCACAGAACAGTAGGGGATACCGTTAGCTCTCCGCCTCCGTTTGGGTCGTGCGACTACATTCACACAGCGACTGCCGTGCTCCCCTCCCGGCTCCCATCTCTATAGCCTCTGGTGCTTGGACCTCCCGGTGGCTCGATCGTTCGCCTTGGACTCCTCGTGACCCCACGACGTGCGTCCACCATCAGTTTGGGTTGAACTTGGACGAAGCCACCGGTGGTCGCTCGGACATCCGTCCGTGTCCATCAATGAGGTTGGGGAGTGAAGCAACTGACTACGTCGCTGTGCTACTGCTTTTCGCTTCGCGACTACGCAATGCCATGTGAAATCGTGCAATACCTTCGAGTGTGTTTGAGTGTTTGGGCCGTGAGTGGGCGTGAGTGGTTGCCCACCGAGTTCACTCCTGGGTGAAGAGAACAGGGCAGTCGGACACGCGCAGGTTCCACACGAGGTGTGATATCGGGAAAGACCGAGTCGACGAGAGCGGTCACTTTCGAGTGCCTTTCGTTCTTTCGACCGTGCCTCTCCTCCCCCTTTCAACACGTCTCTTTCCTCGCGAATTATCAGGCGAGGACGACGGCCGGGAGACTCGACACACCCACAGAGCACACACTAGACGGCGGATCCGCGACGGTTCGACCCGAGACAATGCGGGGAGCAGTTGGAAAAAGGAAGGCAAAGAAGAAGACCGAGAGGTACAAGACGCGCGCGCAGGATGCCGACGCCGCGCTCCGCTGCTGATTCTTTCGCGTTGCTTGTGGATTGCCGACGCGGCCGAGGCGCAAAGGTCGATCGATACTGTAGTTCCAGGGGCGACAACCGCTTGATGCCAACCCGCGCTGGTTCTTGAATGCCGGGCGTCGGGCTGGGCGCGGGGCGAGGGAAACACGCGAAAAACCTTGGCTGACAGGCGAGGTTTTTCTAATCGAAGGCGGTTTCCGCTTCTTTTCTTATTTGACCGCCCCTTTCCCACTCGTCTGGCTCGACGGTTCACCGAACCGGACCGCGGTTCTCACCCAATTATGACGCAACGGTTCAGTTGCAGTCCACAATTTCACGTGGTCCACTTCACCGGGGGATATAAATAAAACTCCGCGTTTCTATTCTCCGATTTGAAGCCCTCGACAACTTCAACTTGACGCGCCAAACTCGCGCTGCTGGACGTCCCAGAGACGCAGCGAGCCGTCCCACGAGCTCGAAAACACCAGCGCGTCACGCAGCGCGAGGCTCGTCACACCCGCGTTGTGGGCCGCGCGCAGCTCCGTTGCGCACGCGCCAGAGTGAAGGTCCCACACGCGCACTCCGCCGTCCTCGCCGGCCGACACCAGGCGCGTGAAGTCTCGCTGCAGACACGTCACGGCCCCACCGCCAGCTCCGACCGAATGCGCGCGCAGACACAGTCGGGGGCCCTTTTGGACGTATCGCAGGTCCCACACGCGCACGATGCCATCGGCCGCGCCCGTGCAGATGCTCGGGTCGGCTGGGCCACCGAGCGCCACACATAGAACCGGTCCGCCGTGCTCTCGAAGGGCGTGAGTGGGATTGTTCCCGCCTGAACGGAACGTGGCGTCCCACACCTTGACCACGCGGTCATTCGCCGCGGTCACGAGACGGTCGCCGGTGATCTGGATGTCCCGGAGCGCGCCTCGGTGCCCACGCAGCGTCAATTTGAGCTCCGCGCGCGAGAGGTCCCATATCCTCAGCAGGTTGGAGCGACACCCGCTTGCCAGGTTGTCGATGAGCGGCAGGAACCGCAGACAACTCACCCCACCGGTCTTGCTGCCGCCATTACTCGCCAATAACCCGACGCTGGTCTCGCGCGTTGACTCCCACAGTCGAACGGTGCCGTCGTCCGAGCCAGAGGCAACTAGCGCGCGGTCGGTCGTGAGCTGCCGCCCAATCTCCAGACACGTGACGCCACCCGAGTGTCCTCGAAGAACCAGACTGCGCTTCGACACGGCCGCGCCGTCGATCTCGACCGCAGCTGCGTCACCATCGCCATCGCCACTCATCCATTCGTTGCTGGTTGCTGAACTGATCAACGATGTTGACGACGTTGACGACGAGAAGAATGAAAACAAGTGGCGCTTCTTGACAGTCGCTCGCAGGTCCCACGACCGGAGCGTCCCGTCGCGCGCGCCTGAAAGCAGCGTGTAGCCGCGCAGTTGAACCGCAACAACCGCATCTGTGTGTCCCTCGAGCTTGGCAACTCGATCGGGGCGGCCAGAATCGGCGATGGCGACACTCGCGTCTCCCAACGCGCACGCGACGCGCGTTTCATCGATCGACATGGCCAGAATTGGCGCGCCGTGGCTCGAAAGCATCGAGAAGGGGACTGAGTTCCCGGTGGCGCTCGAGCTGTGTGTGCTGCTTGGGCCGCGCTGTTGTCGTAGCGGTGGCGGCGTACCCGCCGGTGCGGGCGCTGCGGCGTCGCTGCCGTTCCGATTCGCTGTCGATCTCATCGACTGTTGGTGCTGGCTGTGGTGCTGGCCGTTCCCGCGCTGCTGCTCGTTGTTGACCGACATTTTCCGTCGGATGACCGTGTCCAAGTCGTATTGGCGAGACAACACGGGGCTCTCGTTGAATGGAACTCCGCCGTTTACAGGTGACAATGGCCCAGCACTCGACTGTGCTGACTGTCGCTGCCCTGGCGCTGCGGACGACGTCGACGCGAACGGCGACCGTGTGGCTGTCGCGCTCTTTGGTGGCGACGGCTTAATGTCCTTGGACATATCGAGGGCGCGGTAGACGTTCTCCACCAGCTGCTTGAGCGTGTCGAGCAGGTCCTTCCCCTTCTGATACGTCGCGCACATGACTGCGACAAACGTGTGCACCTTGGGCAGCGGCACCTCGAAGCTGAGCATGTCGTAGACCATACTGCCGATTACTGAGAAGAAGAGTTCGTCTCCGACCGCGCTGGACGCCTTGTCGTCACTGCCTGCTGCGGACGGATCGGCCTGAATGGCCCAGTCGACTTCGCGGCTGAACGCGTGCTGCCACATATCCAGCGACCGGCAGATCGGAAGCGCGCGCAGCGGCGTCACCAGGTACTCCTTCTTGGCTGGTTGGAGCCACAACAATCACCACCAGCGGTTAGTGAGTCATTGCCACTACATTCCAATCTGACATGGATAAACCCTACCGAAGCCAATGCCGGAATGCTTGTCCTCGACGTAGTGGTAGTACTGCGACGCGACCTGGAGCATGCCGCGCGCATTCGTAAAGTCCTCGTGGACCGCACACTGGGTCATCATGGCCGACGCCAAGCGGGACAGTAGGCGGAAGCCCGATTCAGCGATGCAACTGCCCGACCCCTTCGGGTTGTACCACGTTGAGCCGCCACCCGTGCCCCCACCGCTTTCCACGTACTGGTGGCTCGGCTGCATGAGAATCAGCACCAGCAGCTCGCGCGCGTACGCGCTCTTGAATCGCAGTTCGCACGACTGGGCACGGCAGGAGTCGGGAACAAAGTATACACAATGGTTAGTACGAGAACGAGTCGTGTGCAACTGCGCGAGAGCGGCACTCACCCGAATCTCGTCCGCGCTGAGCGCATCGTCAGATGCAAACACCGACGTCAGACACCTGTGCAGGATCTGCTCGACGTGCTCCTCCTCACTCGACAGCAGCCGACCGGACCCAACGACGCCGTTCGAGTTGACGCCGTCCTCCATAGCACAATGGTTCTGGTTGGCGTAGTGTGGGTCTCTGATCGCGTGCGCGTTCTCCTCGAACACGCGCGGGTCAACGCCGAGCTGATGAGCGACCTGGTGGTAGTCCACGCTTCGATTTCCATCGCCCCCACCGCTATCGTGGCGCTCGGTAGTAGCTGATCGGTCCCTGCTGACGCCGTGGTAGACTATTTGGTTCACGTCGAGCGTAAACATGGAGTCTGCGACGGCGACCGACTTGTCCAGCAGCGCGTCGATCTTGCAACCAAGCGACGTGACCGTCTCGGAGTCGTCGTCATCCGACTGGCCGGTGCCAGCGCCGTCGGCGTCCTCATCGCCGCATCGGGTGTTGTCATGACTGCCTTGTGACCCAGCCGCATCAGCAGGATCCATAGCGCTCGGCTCTTGCGTCTTCATTACTTCATAAATAGGTGTGCCAAGTATTGCGGGGCTGCTGCCGCCTCCACCCCCAAGTTTCGGCCGCTTCTTGGTCGGCGTCGAGGTGGCGAACGCGATGGACGGCATGGCGTCGGGCCACTCGACCTCGTTTGCACGACAGAAGCGCAGATAAACCGAGTGGAACACGCTCAGCTCGCTCGAGCTGTGGTTCTCGAGGAACGCCTGGAACGCCTGTGTGCAGAAGAGCTTGGTCACGAACGGAGCGACGTCGCTGTCGGGGGCGCAGTTGGCGAAGAACCGCCGCTTGTTGAACACTGGCAGCTTCTGGTTGACGAAGAACAGGCACTCGCGGTAGCCCATGAGGATCGCCGACAGGAAACACACAAACTCGAGCCGGATCTGCTTCTCAACGCTGTGACTCCACGCCTCGCCTGCATCGCCACTACCCTCACGGGCTATGCGAGCAGCAACAGTCGCGCTGTTCGGGCGCTGGGACAGGCATGGACGTAGAAGCGCAGTCACACGGCGATGGAGCCCTCTCGCGAACCGATGCGGCAGCATGGGACCGAGCGGTTCCTGCACGTGGATGCTGCCTCGGTCAATGTCGACGAGCACGAGGTGCTCCGGACGCCCGAGCTCCAGCAAGCCCGGCAGCCAACTCGAGTGCACGCCCAAAATGTAGGGCAGCGGCGCCTGGAGGTACTCTGAAAGCACGCGCGGCAGGATCGGAACGTAGGGGTGCTGCCACCGGAATGGGTAGATGAGCGCGCACAGGCCCTCAGCAACTGGCGTGAGCAGCGAAAGCTGCGTCGAGTGGATCACCACGCGGTATTCGCACAGGAGCAACGCGACGATGTGGATGATGGTCTTCACGTCCAGCAGCTCAAACACGGGCGCCAACGAGTAGACGAGCGGCTGCAGCCCGTACTGGATGTTGATAAAATGCGTCGATGACGAGCGCGTTGGTGACCCGCCTCCTCCCGCTGGAGCTGTAGATTCGTTCGCCGCGGTGGTTCCAGCAGCTGACGTACTAGTTGCTGTTGCAGTCGCAGGAGCTGATCGTCCGTACAGGGAGCCGCGGTGAGTAGACGGCGTGCGATTGCCGGTTCGGACAGCACCGCCGCTTCCGTTCGACAGCACCGACGAATACAGCGACACGGTGGAGGGCAGCACGAGCTCCATGCGCAACTTGTTGATCGGGAATGCGACGCCAAAGAGCCCGCGGATGGGGACAAGAATCTCGTGACACAGCGCGGCGATGTGCTTCTCGGCAGCAGCCCCAGGCGCTATCTTCCCGTCAGTATCGCGTCGATCTGCAACTCCTGCGAGCCACGAGTGCGCCACACCCAGCAGGCACGCTGTGATCTCTTCAATCAGCGGAAGCCGCGTCAAAAACGCCAAGCACGTGCCCACCCACGTCGTCGCGTGGTCGTCGGTTGCTGATGGCGGTGCCTGGTGATACACCACCAAGCAAACAACGTAGCACCGGGACAAACCGTCTGCGCCACCGACCAACACGAACGAGAACGTGCGTGGCCGCGGACGAGTGGGCTGCACGATCACCTCGGGACCGCCGGGAAAGCAGAACCACTCGATCTTGGTGGGAAGCGGGAAGTGTGGCCGATCCGTCGGCGGGTACCGGAAGCGTAGCACGCTTTCATGCACGCTGTCGTCGGCGTAGCTAGGATTTCCGCCGCCCACGACGATCACATAGTCTAAGACCCCCGTCTGGAGCTCAATCTCTCGCTGCTGGCGACGAGGCAGCGACGGTGACGGCGGTTGGTGTGGGGAGAACGAGGGAGGCGGCACCTGGATCGACAGGTGCTTGGCGACGGGCGACGGGGACGACGAGACCTCGCTCGGCGGTGAAAGTAGCCGCGTGTCTCGCGAGCCGCCGAGCCGCTCCTTTCCTGCCGGCATGAAGCACAACGACACACGCAGCGCCGTGCGCAGCGAGATGTACGAGTTCTTGGGGATCAGCGGGTACCACTGCTCGATCTCTTCTCCTTCCGGGAGGCGGGACAGCGGGATGCACACTGAGCGCCCACAAGCAACGAATCAGACGAATGTGGAATCGACCGCCGAAGTCAACGAGCATACCCACGCGCGCACCTTTGCCGAGGAACCCGGGACAGGTCGTCGCGGCGTCGTCGCGCAGCGGCAGGGCGAAGTGGGGCTCGTTCTTGGCGCGATCCACGCAGAAGAGCCGCAGCTCGTCGGTCGAGTCCACGCGCTCCACCAGGAACTCCTGGCACAAGATAATACCACCAGCCAGTCAGTCACTAGCAGTTCCGGCAGGTGTGCAACTACTGAAGAACAGCGCATTCAGGGCGCCGCACCTCGTTCCAGGAGATGGCGGTGGCCCACGGCCGCGTCTCGGTCGCCAGCACCGCGCCAGCCGCCGTCTTGAGCAGGATGCACGCCATCCCAGGCACCGCCGCGTCGCCTCTGGGCCGGCCGTTCGCCTGCCGCCGGACGGGGTAGCGCAGCCACGAAGAAGCCGCGCTGTCCGCCGCCGCCGGGCTCTCGGGCGGCAGGTCCGTGATCTGCAGCACTAGTAAATGGACGCGTCGAGCGCAATGTGAGTGAAAGCGCGGCCGTATCGCCGCGGCTACACACCAAATAACGCACCTCGGATGCGCAGCGCGCCCGTGCTGACCTCTCCGGGCCGCGCCGCGACCTTGACGGACGCGTGTGCGAGCGCCGCGGCCGCTGGCGACAGCTCCAACACGGGGGGACTCGTCATGGCCGCGCTCATTTCTGCCGCTCCAAGCTCGCTCAGGCCATGGACCGCCGCCTCGAGCGCGCGCGTCGGATGGGGAGGGAGGTCGCTCACAGTCAATACACGCAGCCGACCGACAGCGCGAGAGACCGGGCAAATGAACCGGAAAGGCGCGCGCGGCGAGCTTTTGCACGTGAGCTGGCCGCCGAGCGTCTCGGTTAAGTCGAGTAACCGCAAGTAACCCGTTCGATAAAGTTAATTTAGGAAGTTTGTTCAAGTAAAGCCAGCCAGAAATATACTTTGTCAGCTGGTCATATTACTCAAACAATACCCTCTATCACCGCTCAGGTTGACAATTGTCGCGAACATCTCCTCTCCGAAAAATTAGTCGATCGGAGTGGTGACTGGCCGGCGGAACCCGCGCGCGAATCTGCCTGCCGGTGCCCGCTCCCACTTCCCCTCTATCCCTCTCGAGCCCTCTCTATAATAGTACAGTCCTGTAAGACGATGGCGGCCGGGGACGAACTGTCGCTGGAGACGCTGACGCTGAGCGGCGCGGGTACGGACGCGGCGGCGGACCACCTGGACGCCGTGCGCCGCTGCGTCATCGCGGGGGACGCGGACCGCTACCTGTCGGCGCTCAAGCAGCACTCGCTGGTGGCCGAGGGGGCGAGCGCGGAGGCGCCGCTGGTCTACCTCATGGAGTGGTTCCACACGTGGCAGCAGGAGTACGAGGCGTTCGTGCACGTGCTGGAGGCGGAGGAGGACGGCGAGGACGAGGCCAGCAGCGTCAACGGCGCGGGCGTCTCGAGCGTCGAGAAGGACCTGGCGGAGATGGAGGCGGAGGCCGAGGTGCTCATGGAGGGCTTCGGCGCCATCGCGGCCGCGCTGCTCGAGGCGCTGGCCATCGACAGCCCGGACAGCGTCGTGGACAAGCACGGGTGGACGCTGCTCATGCAGGCTGCCAACTCGGGACTGCGCGAGCTGGCGGACGTGCTCATCGCCAGCGGCGCCGACGTGAACGGCGCCGGGCGCTCGAGCGACGCGACCAACCCGCTGTACCTCGCGGTCGAGTCGGAGCACACGAGCATCGCGCTGGCGCTGCTGAAGAAGGGCGCGGCCGCGTCGGCGACGCAGGTCGTCAAGACGCACAAGCCCCTGCTTGGCGCGGACGACGGCGGCGCCAACGCGGACGACGAGGAAGAGGAGGACGACGACTGTGCGTTCTTCCAGGCGTGCCGCTTCGGCCACCTGGACGTGATCGAGGAGATGCTCGCGAGCGACGTGGACGTGAACTTCGCCGTCCCGTCCTCGGGCGACCGCGCGCTGCACGTGGCCGTCATGTTTGAGATGCAGGACGTGGCCGAGCGCCTCGTGGCGTGCGACAAGATCGAGCTCAACGCGCTCAACGCGAGCGGCCAGACGTGCCTCTTCGGCTGCTCCAACCTCGAGCTGGTGCAGATGCTGGTCGCCAAGGGCGTCGACCCGGACGTCAAGGACGAGGACGGCGAGACGGCGTACTCGATGGCCGCCGCGCTCGGCGACGACGACGTCGCGCAGTTCCTCAAGCCGCTCACGCACTGAAGACGCCCAGCGTGATCACTGCTGTGAAGAAGTATGCGAGCACGGTAGAAGCAGTTGTAGATAAGTATCAGTCCGAAGGGAGAAGAAGCGTTTTTGAGCATTGTAATCCAGCTCCAACTGCGTCAGGAGAAGTCAGAGATGGGCTCTCGGAGCGTCGAGAGCAGGAACTCGGGCACCAGGTGCACGGGGTTGTAGTCGTCCAGCAGGAACTGCAGCTCCCGGCCTTGCTCGATCACGCGCGGGTCCAGCGACGCCACAAACTCCGTCTTGGCGAACCGCGGGGCGGCCAAGTGGAGCGATAAGAGCGCCTCGGACGCGGTGCCCACGCATTCCATCGGCTTCATGCCCGTGTCGCTGCCCAGCAGCGCGTGGAAGTCCGGGAAGAGGCTCGGCTTGTTGAACAGGTTCTCGCCGAACGCGGCCTCCATCTCCTCGGGCGAGCACCACGCGCTGAGCAGCAGGAAGACGAACGCGCACTTGGCGCACACGCAGCACCACTTGTCACCGTCGACGGCTTTGTTGCAGCTGAGGAACACACGCAAGAAGTTGTTGTTTCCCGTCGCGGACTGAAGCGAGCGGCTCACAAAGGTGCGCGCGATCTGCACCTCCCACAGGTGCTGCAGCGCCGAGAAGTAGTGCACGTCCTCGACGATGAAGGCGCGAATGTACTTGTGCACGCGCCGCTCAAAGTGGAAGCTCTTGTCGTATTGGTGGTTCACGGCGCGGCCCTCGTGATCGACGTTGTTGCCGTAGTTGGCGCTGCGCTCGTTGCCCACGGCGATGTACGAGAACCCGCCGGCGATGGCCGCCAGCACGCTGTCGAACGCGACCAGCGCCGCCCACGGGTGGCCGCACGGCTGGTACTTGTTGCCCGCGACCTGGCCCTCCCACGCGGGGTCGCTCATGGCGTGCTCGAACAGGAACGGCGCGTCGTGGAGCGTGCGGCCGGACGTCATCTGCACGATCTGCTGCAGCCGCCAGCTCCGCTGGAACTCGAGCGGCCGGTCGCCCACGTGCACCCACGCGCACGGCGTCCGTGTGCTCTCGATCAGCTGGTAGACCACGAGCGAGTCCTTGCCACCGCCTCTGTCGTGGCCACAGCAACCACACGAGAGTCAATGGTTCTGGTCTGAATCAGGAAAGCTCTCGAGTCAATACTTACAGCGGGATGAGCACTTTGGGGCGCTGGCCGGCGGCGAGCAGCCCGCGGTCGCGCACCACGGGCAGCGCGTCGTCGGGCGAGCGGTGGACGTGCAGCTTGAGCCGGTCGCGGTCGACGCCGTGCAGGAAGAGGAACTCGCTCAGCACGTCCTGATAGAACTCCTCCCAGAAGCGCACCTGCTCCGGGCGCAGGTAGGCGGCCTCGACGCGGATGTGCCGGCAGTTGAAGCCCATCCAGTACCAGGGCAGGATGCACAGCCCGACGTGCACGAGCGCGTTGCGGAGGGCCGCCGCGTCACTACCGCCGTCGTTTTGGCCGAACGATCCGCCGTTGGCAGCCGGGAACGCGAACTTCATGGTCGCTCGGAACCGCCGGCCGCCGCAGTAGTGGAACTGGAAGCTGGCGACGCCCGACGCGCGGTCGAAGTCCACGCGCTCGAACGTCAGGAACGACTCCTCCTCCAGCAGCGCGAGCCCGAGCGCGTCCTCCTCCTCATACACGTCAGTCATCGTCATTGTCACGGTAGACTGCTGTTGCCTTTTGTATCGTAAAAGGCAACTAGCTGACGTAAAACTTTCACGTCAGCAGTTCCGCTGATGGAGGGGTACACTCGGCTGAGTCAGCGATCTGTAGCCACACGCATTTCCTCGCTATTTCATTGGCTGGAATCCTGTTTTAAATAATTTGATTCATGCGTGTCAAAATTTGCGCCAATGGAGATCGTGCAGTACCGCCAACTGCTCCGCGAAGGCGCGCGACTCGCTCTCGACGCGCCGGAGTTGCCGCTGGAGCGCCGCCAGCTCGCTGCGGTCGCTCAAGCGCTCGTTGCGCGCCTTTAGCGCCGCTGCGCTGCTCGCCACCGCGTCCTGGAGCTCGCGGAGCTGCACCGATGCCTGCGCCACTCGCGACTGCAATTGACACGGTAGGGATCCCTTCAGCTCGAACCAACATGACAATAGCCAGACCAGCCGAAGAGCCTACCTGAGCGGCGAGGGCGTTGCTCTGAGCATCCGCTAGCACCTGGGTACGCTCGTGGAAGTGCCTGCGCACCCTTAGATACCGGTCGTTGAGCCATTTCTCCAGCTGCTCAAGCTGCTCCGACTCCTTGCCGCAGCGCTAGACACACCGCAATGGATCAGCAGTGAGCATTTCGATAGCTATAATAGTCAGCATCCACGGCGTGTTACCTGGCTCTCGAGTTGCGTGGCGAGTTGTTTCGGTCCGTCCCACGCATCTATTGCCCGGCAAAGCTGCCGGGTCGTCGCCACTCGCGACTCCCAATACGTTTGGGTGTTACGAGCTGCCAGCTTCTCGGCCAGCGCTTGACGCAGCTTCGGTATCGTCCTCTGCATCTCCCGCTGCCACATCGCTGGGTCGATTCGCGAGTGGATCATCTGGCGGTCGTACTCATCGTCCCCAGCTCCCGTTGTGCACCCTTCGTGTCTCGCAATCAGCCACTCGCCGAACATATCCGAGTCCAGGAAGGGCGACGATACCGTCTCCGAGTCGCCCGACGCGTCGTTGGAGCCTGCACACTCGTCGTTCGCGACCTCCAGCGCGTCATCGCCCTCGGCGACCTCGATTTGCTCGACTGGGTACGAGACACGAGCGGTATAATGTCCCTCCACGCGCAGAACTCGCTTACAGACCGCGTCCAGGAAATCGCAGACGTCGCCACCGACGCCGTCGACCAGCGTCGGGGCGCTGATGGCTACCACCTCCGGCACGCCAGCCCGCTCGGCCGCGATCAGCATGCGTTGGCATGTGACTATGGGCGAAACACCTCGGCTTTCGTTGTTGTCGAGATCTTGGCCGAGCCGGCCCAACAGCCATCGGCCAACCCGCGCAAAGTCATCGAAGCGAGACGCCCCGGCACTGTCGTCGCCAGGCAAGAAGCGCGAGACGCCTAGGAAGTGCTTCCTGGAGATCACTTTCCCCAGCGCCTGTTCGTATCGGAGCAAGCACAGCCTGTCAAAGAGCAGCTCCATGCATCGCTCGGCGCTCTTCAGCTTGTTTTCCTCCGGGTTCGTAGGCCCGGTGCTTGAGTCAGTCTTTGCACTTGCTCGACTGTCGGATGAAGATGAAGGCGGACGCGATAGCGAGCCGCTGTCTTGCTGCTTCTCGGATGGTGATGCCGAAGGAGGCCTCGATCTAGTCGGGGGCTCCTCCACGACGGCGGGCTGCCTTGCCGGTTGTCCCGATCGCTGACCCTCACTCTCACTCAGTTGCGGTGTTTGTGTCGGCCCCTCCTGCTGCTCGACGTTGGCTCTCGCTGGTTGAGTGGGCGGCTTCCGCTGTAGCGCGGCGCTGGTCGGCCGCCGCTCGCACCACGCCCAGACCTCCTCCATCGTCGGCCGGTCGGCTGCCGTCAGCGAGATCATGCGCGCGACGAGTCTGCGGAGGTGGTCGCTGTACAGCGGTGGCACCTCCTCGTACTCTCCCTTGTTGATCTTCTGGAACAGCCCGTACAGGTTCAGCCCCTCGGACTTGAAGGGCGACCGCAGCATTGCCAGCTCGTACAGGATGCACCCGAGCGACCAGACGTCGCTCTTCCAGTCGTACGGCTCGCCTCGGAGCACCTCGGGCGACATGTAGAGCGGCATGCCGACCTTGGAGCGAGCTTCGAGCGTGTTCTCGCTCAAGTGGCGGCCGAGGCCGAGGTCTCCGACCTTCACGACCCCCTGCAGCGTAAGGAAGATGTTGGCCGGCTTGAGGTCGCGGTGCATGATGCGAGCGCGGTGCAAGTGCAGGATGGCGGCACAGAGCTGCGAGAAGTAGCGCCAGATCGTGCGCTCCTCGAAGCGCAAGCTCTTCTCGTTGGCCTTGTGGATCTGCCGCTTCAGGTCGCCCGCCTCGGCCCACTCGAACGCGATGTACAGCTCCTTGTTCTCGATGAACGCGTCCAGGTACTGCACGATGTTTGGGTGGCTCACGGACTGCACGAGCCGCACCTCCTTGAGAGTCTTCTCCCGCGCGCGCGCGTCCATTAGGTCGAAGATGGCGATCTTCTTGAGCGCCACCGGCTGCTCGTCCCGCCGCCGCGTCGCCTTGAACACGACCGAGAACTTGCCCTTGCCGATGGGCTTGAGCACCTCATAGTCGCTCAGCTGGCCGCCGCTCACGAAGAGCGCCTGCTGCTTCGGCGTCAGCGACTCCATCCCGAGCGATTGCTAGTGCGAATGCATGGGTGTCGTTTCCTATATTGAGAGCGGCCGGGCGTGAAAGGACGCGTGCGGTCTGCGACGTGAGATTTACTGGTCTTACTATTGCGTGGTGCTGAGCTCCCCAAGTGCACGGGCGCGAAGAGATAATTGGAGCTCACCAAGACGCAGCGAGCGGTCTCGTGCGTTGAAATGTCAGCCGGAGACGCTGTAGGTCCTTCCCGCATCACCGATGGTGGCTGCAGCGTTGGATCTTTCGGTCGGCTTAGCTGAGACCAGCGACCAGCGGACTCGCGCTCGGGCTCCGACAAACACACTCATCCTGCCCGCCCGTTGGAGGGTGGCATACCGTCCGCAACTACAGGTCAATGATGCTATCCGCAGTGCTTACAGGTCAATCGATCGTTCGAGCAAATCGCACCGCTCCATCCTTCACTGTTCGACTGCAGTGTTCGCATTCTAGGGCCGACCTCCCCATCTCCCACGTGATCCAAATGCACCGCAACCGGCCGCGGACTGGCGAACGTGCGTGAGACGGACAGGGCCCCACACTGGGTGCACCGCCATGGCGGTGAGCATCATCACTCGAGTCGAGAGTCCTTCTCTTCAAGCGAGAGGCCGCCGTTGCCACCCGCAAATCCAGTCGACCGACCGGCCGGAAGATTAGGAAGTGAAAACAGCGCGATCCAACGTAATCACCCCCCATTTTGCTGGACGCACCTTTTCGCTGGACCGACTCTTGAGAAAGAACAAAAAGTAGGACATCGGTGCTACGGGGTATTTTCAACGAATCAAACGCCTTCATTTCTATTTCCCAGCCAATCACAAGCCGCTATTTCCCCATTCTCACCAAACGGTCACTTTGCCATTGACGCACAACTCGGGAGGACGAGCATGGACCTGGGCGAGGTGTTGGTGCGCGACCCGCGCTACGTCTGGCGCCAGCGCTCGGCGGTGCTGGCGCGCCACGCGCTGGTGCTGTGCTCCGCGGAGGCGGCGGGCGCGGAGGAGCTGGAGCTGGACGGCGGCTGGAGCTGCGAGGCCGTCGTGGTCTCCTCGGCGCACCCGCACGCCGTCCGCCTGCGCGAGCTGCGCTCGGACCGCGAGCTGCTCGTGGACACGGGCAGCAAGGGCAAGCGGCAGATGTGGATCGAGCTGTTCGCCAACGCGCGCAAGAGCGCGAGCGCCGTCGCTGCGCCGGTCGCGCGGCGGTCTTCGCCATCCCGCATTGGGTCAGCGACGCCACTTCTGTTAGAAAGCGACCGCAGTGCGATTGTCGGGCACACAGACGCGTTGCAGCTGCATCAGAAGACGGCGGAAGCGCTGGCACCGGTCGCGGGGCAGCTGCTGCGAGGCGAAGACGTCGAGACGCTGCTGCTGGAGCATCACGACAGCCTGGTCACGGACGCGCGTAGTACTGCGGACATGGCGGCGTCGCTCGTCTCCATCGGCATGTTGGAGCCGTTGTTCTCGTGCTACTGCGGCAAGGAGATTGGCGCTAGCAGCTACACCAGCGACCAGATCTTCCGTGTGAAGCACCAGGAGGTGCTGGCACAGTTGATTGCCGCTCCCGATGCCTCATCGCTGGTTGTGCCACCACCAGAATCGTCGCCGCTTCACCGCAACCGCGACAAAAGGATGCGGCGACGTCTCAACTGGAGCGAGGACGGGTCATGCCAGCGTCTGTTGCAACATTTCGATCGCGCGGACAATGGACTGAGCGGGACAGAAGTCGTGCAAGCGCTGCTTCAAGCGGGCGTCTTCAACGTCCCCACCGCCGTCGCACTTGCCGATCGGATGCTTCAAGACGGAGAGATTAAACACAAGTATGCCCAGATTTCGGACGGGACCTCATTCACGATGGTCGAGAGCGCGACGTATGTTAGGGACACAGCGCGGGAGGCCGCGCAGCTCACCCTTAAGGAGAACAAGGTGCTGGCTCTACCATACGCGAACCAAGCCGAGGTCGTCGAGCTGGAGAAGCGCCTCATCGACATGAAGAGCCGGCATGACAACATGTTCCGCATCCTGTGCGCAGTTTGCGCGCTGATGGTCATCGACACGTGGCTGTCGTCCGCACTCATGACGTCGCTCATGGCCGGCGCCTCCATCACGCTGCTGTTCATGTTCGTGGTGCGAGACGGAACGGCGACAGTGGCCATCAACTTCCGCGATGCGCGCGGCGAGCAACAGATTGGTGGAGTGGTGACGGCGGGGTTCCTGTCGGGCACAAGCGACGGAACGAGCGCGCGTGGAGCTGCCGAAGTGGACTGCACAGAGATTGTGGGCGGCAAGGGCAGCGTCAAGCAGTCTGGAGGTGCCACCGTCAGCTCAGGAGCGTCAAGCACACTGTCCGGCTCCATCCACCCGGTGTCAGCTACCGCTCTCTCAGCGGTGCCGAAGGACGTTGAATCTCATCGCACCGGCGTGTTGTCAAGCGTTGACCAAGCGAAAGTGCTTTCATTCCGCCAAGCGATCGCGCAGTCCGCGAATGTGCCCATCGACGAGACGCAGGTCTTCTCGGACGTTTACCTTCTGAGCGTTATGAGCGTCAAGGACCGCGCGTTCCGCTATGCAGTGACGAAAATGGCCAAGATCCTCGATTGGCGACGCTCGTATCGAGTGGAGAAGCTCACGCTGGCCTCTGTCGACGCCGAAGTCAAGTCGCGACTGGCGGCGGGGAACATGTACTGGTACGGCTACGACTTCCAGAACCGGCCGATCCTGTGGGTGCGCGCCCACCTGAAGAACTGGGCGAACATGGCCACGAGCCGCGAGGCCGAGGTGCGCGCGCACGTGTTCCTGATCGACCTGTGCTGCCACGAGCTCATGCCGCCGGGCTGCACGACGTTCACGATCGTCTCGGACGCGTCCAAGATCTCCACGACCATGGTCGACCTGCGGTTGATGCACGCGCTGCTGGACACGTGCGTGGCCAACTACCCGGACCGAATCGGCATGGTGCACGCGGGTCCGCTGAACCGGCTGCTCAAGTACCTGACGTCGGCGCTCTGGCCGTTCCTGCCCGTCCGCCTGCGCTCCAAGGTATCGTTCATGCGCGACTGCGCGACGGAGCTGTCCAAGCACATGCGCTTCGACCTGATCCCGTCGTACATGGGCGGCCCGGCGGAGCACGAGCTGAACGCGCGCGGGGACCCGACGACGCTTGACATTCCGTTCATGCTGGAGGCCCAGAAGCGGCGCATGCAGGCGCTCAACGTGTGAGGCGACTGGAGGCCGCAAGAGCAGCGAGTGACGCTATATATTAACTATTTCGAAGTACAAGTGATAACAGTGTGATGCTCGAGTGTGGCTCCGATCGTGTCTTCATGGTGGAACGGCAGGGCTCGACGACCCAAAGCAGTTGGCGTTACGATCGCTTGATCTCTGGTGGATCACATTGGCACGAGTGCTTCGTTAGTGTCGACCGCATTGACCGTCGCGTTTGCGCCTTCCCAACGACTCACCGAAGTTGTAAAAGACCTTGAGATGCTCGCGCTTGTCGTCGTCGACGAACTTGAACTGCGCCATGTACTTGCCGCGGTAGAAGAGCCCCGAGGGCGCGTCGATCCAGTCGTGGTGCGGGAAGACGAACACGTAGGGCTCGGAGCGCGGCGCGTATGAGCCGAGCACGATCTCGTCGCTCGTGGACAGCACCGTCTTCTTGACCTTGTTGCGGAAGCGCAGGCCGCTCACGATCTCCCGATTGACGCGGAACGAGATGACGAACCGGTAGCGCGAGCCCTCCTCCATGGCGAACGGCGTCGAGCGCATGTGCTCCACGCCCAGCGGCGAGTCCAGGTTGTAGACGATGTCGGGCCGTCCGTCCTCAAACGCCACCTTGAACTCCTCCACCACCACGCGGCGCGCGTCGCTCGTGTCTGTGCAGAAGCACGAGCAATGGGCAATCTCACCTACACACATCGCTTCGGATACTGGTTTGTATGGTGGACGCACCGCCGAGATCGCCGCGCGCCGCCGACCCCAGCAGCTGCTCCTTGTACCGACGCAGACTCTCGTCCTCCGCGTCCTTCTGCAGCAGCTCCTGCACGGACGTGATGGCTCGCTCGCTCACCTGTCCATTCCCAACCCCAAACCCGGTCACGTTTCGGTCGCTGTACGCGTCAGTACTGGGCCAATTCGAGCGCGAGACGCACCCGGTAGTCCGTCGAGAGCCCGCCGTCGCTGCTGTCCCCCACGGACGCCGTCTCCGCCGCGTTGGGCGACGCCAGAGCGCTCCCGCTCGCCTCTAAGCGCTCCATTTCCGTCCCGTCCGGTGGTGTTCTCGCTGCGCTGAGCTTCAACCTTCCAAAGTATCCAAGCCGTCGCCTGCTCTTATTTACGTGACGTCATAAAGGTGAGAGCACGTATATTCTGAAACGACAGATTAAATATGATAATACCCGTGAATGCATAATCCTGCGAAATTTGGTACTTTGTGTGTAAAACCCTCTGAAACAGCATATGAGCGCGCTTGACTGGCCGAAAGCAGGAGCTCCAGTGGTTTTGCGCGCTCGCCGCTGGAATTGACGCGCCATTTGCGCTCGAGTGGCCGTTGCCCGTGAAGCACCGACGCCGGTTTATCGATACATAGAGAGGAAGCGACCATGCCCAAGGCCGTGCGCGCTGGGAAGCCCAAGCGCGCGAGTCCGCTGGAGAAGCAGCTCGCGTTCGACAGCAAGCCGTGGTATGACAAGAAGCGCGGCGGCGCGGCGGGCGAGGACGATGACATGAGCGACGACGAGGACGCGCGCGCGGACGTGGTGCCCGAGAAGCTGAGCCGCAAGACGCTGGCGCTGGCGCGCGAGCAGCAGGCGGAGGAGCGCGCGCTGCTCCAGAAGCAGCAGCGAGCGGCAGCTCCGGCGGCTTCGGCGCGCGCGCAGGCGGTGGCCAGCAGCGACGACGAGTCTGAGGAGGAGATGGACGACGAGGACATGGACGAGTACGAGGGCGAGGAGCTCGTGCGCATCAACGACGGCTACGTGGAGGAGGTGGAGATCTGCGAGGAGGACGAGGAGGTGCTGGCCAACTTTATGATTGGCGCGCCGGAGCGCCGCAACCTGGCCGACATCATCATGGACAAGATTTTCGAGAAGGAGGCGCGCGAACGCGGCGAGGTGGACGACGAGGAGGGCGGCCCGGAGCCGAGCCGCTTCGACCCCAAGATTGTCGAGGTGTACACGGGCGTGGGCAAGATCCTGCAGCGGTACACGTCGGGCAAGCTGCCCAAGGCGTTCAAGGTGATCCCGAGCCTGAGCTACTGGGAGGACATTCTGTGGCTGACGACGCCGGACAAGTGGTCGCCGCACGCCATGTTCGCGGCGACGCGCCTGTTCGCGTCCAACCTGAACCCCAAGATGGCGCAGCGCTTCTTCAACATCTTCCTGCTGGAGCACGTGCGGCAGGACATTCGCGAGAACAAGCGGCTGAACTTCCACCTGTACATGGCGCTCAAGAAGGCGCTGTACAAGCCGCAGGCATTCTTCAAGGGCATCGTGATCCCGCTGTGCGAGAGCCAGAACTGCTCGCAGCGCGAGGCCGCCATCATCGGCAGCGTGCTGTCCAAGGTGTCGGTGCCGGTGATCCACTCGGCCGCGACGCTCATGAAGCTGGCGTCTATGCCGTACTCGGGAGGCAACAGCATGTTCATCCGCGTGCTGCTCAACAAGAAGTACAGCCTGCCGACGCGCGTCATCTCGGAGCTGGGCAAGCACTTCCTGCGCTTCACGAGCGACGCGCGCGCGCTGCCCGTGCTGTGGCACCAGTCGCTGCTGGTCTTCGCCCAGCGGTACAAGAACGACATCCCCAAGCAGCAGAAGGAGGCCATGAAGGCGCTGCTCAAGCAGCACTTCCACCACCAGATCACGCCCGAGATCCGCCGCGAGCTGTTCATGGAGTGATCAAATGAAGCCATCCGTCGGTCGGGCACCAAGTGCGGCAGTGTATTAATTTTTACAAGTGTATTCATTCTTGCATTAAAGTTGCGTGAAGGTTGCGTGAAGGTGTCTCGAATGTCGTTTGAACGTCCTCCGTCGTACACCTCCTCGAAAGGATAGATCTCAAAGAGAACAAGCCACAACATGATGGCGACGTCGACCGGAGCCGACGGCGAGCCGGTGCTGGCGCTGGAGCGCGCGCTGTTCCAAGAGAGCGGCGTGTGGTTCTACCAGGTGCCGGCGGGCCAGGTCTCGTCGCTCTCGCCGCGCGCGGACAGCTGGGAACCGGAGCACCCGCTGCTGACGGGCGCGCTCCTGGTGCTCCAGCGGGGCGACGCGTGCGTGATCAAGCTGTTTGAGCCGGCGGCGGAGGCTGCAGAGGGCGACGACGGCCGGCCGGCGAGGACGCTGTTCGCGCAGTGCCCGCTAGAGATCACGCGCGAGCTGCCGCTGGACGTGTACGTGCAGGACTGCGTGGACTCGTCGCGCTACTTCATGATCCGCGTCGAGGACGAGGCCACGCAGCGGCGCGCGTACGTCGGCATCGGCTTCCCGGAGCGCGCCAGCGCCTTCAACTTCAAGGCGACGCTGCAGGACTACGCCAAGTATGCGCTGCGCCAGGCGGAGGTGGTGGCGCTGGAGGCTGCAGGCGACGAAGCGGCCGAGGGCAAGTCATCGCCGCTGGCCAAGACGCAGGACCTGAGCCTGCCGCAGGGCACGACCATCCGGATAAACCTCAAGGGCGTCACCGACCAGGAGAGCGGCGAGCGCAGCCTGCGGCGGCGCGGGAGCAGCGGCAGCGTAGGGGAAGCCAGCCCCGGCAAGGTGCCGCTTATCCCTCCGCCGCCCAGCGGCGTGGTTGCACGGGCGGCGCAACCGGTCGCTACACCATCGGCGGCGCCGGCCGTGACGGACGAAGACGACTGGGGAGACTTCACGTCGGCCTAGACCCACGAGCGGCTCGCGTCGGGCGACACCAGTGTGGTGCGGATGGACGCGCCTTTGTTTGCTGGCTGGGATCCTCACCCGCACGCGGTGCACGCCGCAGACGGTAAACATGCAGGCTCGGATACCGCATCGCACACCAAACAACTTCTTTAACCGAAAAAAAATACTCGATCCTTTTCTCTGCCTTCGGCGCCTCATGTGACGGCGCACAGCTACTGTGCCTGGTAATCGATCGGTCGACGTCGTCCTCGCTCGTGCAGTGGAAGACGCGAAAAGGTGCGGATTGCCTGCCGTCTGCGCTTTTTGATTGCGGTGCACTTGGATTCTAGCTCCGCCAAGAGGGAGCGGTCGGCAACAGCACACGACCGACTCGAGAGAGCTGTCGTGTTGGTCGCAAGTATTGCTCTGTACGAGCAGAGTGGATTCTCAAGAGGGAGGAGGGAGATGAGAGTGGCTGGCGCCACCCGCCGGCGAATTCTCTCGTCCAAATGTCTTCATTTTTATTCCCAGTCAGTGAGAACAAAGCAAAGAATGCGAGCACACTCGGCGCGATGGAAGGCTGCGAGATGCAGGACGGCGAGGTGCAGGAGCGCGGCGAGCCGGAAGATGAGGAGATGGCGGGTGGCGACTCGGACGAGAGCGAAGAGGAAGAAGAGGAAGCAGAGAGTGAAGAGGACAGCGATAGCGAAGAAGAAGAAGACGACGAGATGGCGGGCAGCGACTCGGATGACAGCGAGGAAGAAGAGGGGGACGATGACTCGCAAATCGGCGAGGTGCTGGATTGGCAGCAGTTGGAGCTTGGCTGGGATTGAGGGAAGCGGCAAAAAGCGCCAATCTGCGGCGCATCCAGGAATTGATTCGCGTCGGCGCCCCCATCGACTTGAGGGGCGAGTTCGGGTGGACCCCCCTCATGATCCTGCTCAGCGCAGATGGGTGGGACGACGACTTCCCGAAGTGCGTCGAGGCGCTCGTCCACGCTCGCGCCAACGTCAACACGGTGGGTGACGAGACCAAAATGACACCGCTGATGATCGCGATCAAGTATTGTCGCGAGATGGAAATTGTTCGCCTGCTTGTCGAGCGTGGCACCAATGTGAACGCTGCAGACTACGAGGGAACGACTGCGCTCATGTTTGCCCGCTCCGCTGAGCTTGTGGAGTATCTCGTCGGCCGCGGCGCGAACGTGGACGCAGTAGACAGCAGGCGGAGGACGCCTCTCATGTTTGCCGAGGACACGGCGATCGTGGAGTGTCTTGTCGCCCACGGCGCTTCTGTGAATGCGGTTGACGAGTTCGACGAGACGCCACTAATGTATGCTGCTGCGAACTGCGCCCTGGCAGCCGTGGAGCTCCTCGTTGGACGCGGGGCTCTCGTCAACACAACCAGCGAAGACGGAATGACGGCGGTGGCGCGCGCAGCAGGAGAAGGCCACCGTGACGTGGTGCAGTTTCTCGTCAAGTCTGGAGCGGATTTGGCGACTGGGTGGTCGCCAGTTGCGGCCGCGGCCGAGTACAATCGCCGCGGTGTCGTGGAGTATCTCGTCGAAGACTGCAAAGCTGACATGAACAAAGCCGGTGGTTACTTCAAGTTGCCACCGCTTCTTCACGCGGCGACAAAAGCCTTCTTGGAGCTCGCCAGGTACCTCGTCGAACGCGGAGCTGACGTGAACTGCGCCAACGGTCGTGGCGAGACAGCCTTGATGCGTACCGCAGAGAATGGGCGCCTTGACGTTGCGCGGTTCCTTCTCGACCGCGGTGCGGACGTTAACCTGAGGACTCCCGACGGCCGCACGGCGTTCTCCGTTGCCGCTCACAAGGGGCACGAAACGATCCAGCGGCTTCTTCTCCGGCGTCTTCAGCGCCATTACCACCGCATTCCCGACTCCAAGGAAGCGGCAAAGGCGGTCGATGCGTCGGAGCCTTCGAGCTGGTTCATCGCGCCCGCAGAAATCGAGCTACAGGGCCTGGTTGACACCAAGCACGTCGGCGCGGAGTACCGCGGCAAATGGCTGGGCGCGGATATCGTGGTCAAGCTATACATCCCTGGCGCCACGAACAACATGTTCGAGAGAGAGGTCGCGATTTGGCTCCGGCTGCGGTACCCCAACGTGATTAAGCTCTATGGCGCGTGCAACATCGATCATCGCTTGTTCGTGTACGAGTACGCGACCAACGGGTCGCTGGTCGAATATCTCGCTGCTACTGAACGCGCGGGCGGCCGTCGAACGCCGTGGAAGTATCTGCACCAAGCCACTTTGGGACTTGCGTACCTGCATGAGCGCAAAATCGTCCACGGCGACCTACGCAGCAGCAACATTGTAGTCGGAAGCGACGGCGTCGTCAAGCTCGCGGGCTTCGGACTCAGTGCGCCGTCGAAAGAGGAGCCGTACTATCTGGACAAGAGTTTGGTGTTTGGCTCGAGGCGCTGGAAATCACCAGACCAGCTGGATGGTAAAGGAGATTCGACGGGATCCGACGTCTTTTCGCTTGGGCTCTGCATCGTCGAGGCGGTGACAGGGGAAGCCCCATGGGAAGGAGAGTTTGCAAGGGTGCTTGCAGACATAAAAAAGGGATGGGATTGGAATCGTCCCCTCAGCATGCGCGATTATGGCCGCTATGCCTCGGTGGACAAGGATCTCTTCTCCGTGGTGACACAAATTTGCATGAGGGCGTGCATCGACTGCCCATCGGCGTCGGCAGTTGTCCAGATTCTCGAACGGCTTTCAGCGAAGGAGGCCGCTGCTGCTGCTGCCGACCAGACATCAGAAACTGTCGAAGACGCGCAGATGGGCGTCGATGCGTACGACGCGGGGGAGATCGTTCGGCTTTGGCGCGAGGTGGAAGCTTATATGAGAAACCAGCGTGTCGGGGGTCTAAAAGAGAAGCTGTTCCGCGAACTGGAAGCCATCTACAGGCGCCTCCGACAGTCCCGTTGGACCTGGAGGGTGCTCAAGCGCTTCAGTGATCTCCTGGACGACTTTCGTGGCGCGGTCGTTGATGGCTCCCATCAAAACCGAATCCTGCAACTATCGCTAGCTCGAGCCGCTGGCGCCAATCTGCATGCCATTTGGCGCCAGACTGACGCGATGTGGGCGATGGTCGACAACTCGCGCGTCAACGACACGTACCGGTTTCAGAAATGGCAGGAGAAGATGTCAAGCCGGCTCGAGTGGTACGTCTCGGAGGTTTCCAACACGCTGCTGGTCGTGAATGAGTTGCCGTCGGAGAAGGATCGCCGCCAATTCTTCGCGCTTGTCAAAGCGGAGATCGACCACCACGCGCAAGAATACCCTGAACAGCAACTGGCGGTGATGAAGAAGACTTACGACGACTTCGTCAAGCGCACCAGCAAGGGGGCGTTGGCGGCAGCGCCCGAGTGGTACCTGCCGTGGTTCGAGCTCGTGTATAACAAGCACGACTCGATCGGCTCGGGCGGCTTTGGGAGCGTCGTGCGCGCCAAGTGGCTCGACTCGGAGGTCGCCGTCAAGGTGCTGGACACGCTTGGTCCAGTCAAAGCTCGCGACGACTCGATTGACTCGCTGGGCGTCGAGCAATGGAGCCAGATACACGTGAAGCTGGGGAAGGAGACCGACGAGGAGACGAAGAAGGCGCGAGAGATGTTCATGCGCGAGGCGGACATTTGGTTCGGCCTGAGCCATCCACACGTGGTTCGTCTCTTCGGCGCCTGCCACGTCGGAACTCCATTCTTCGCGTGCGAGTACGCGACCAACGGGTCGCTCGACAAGTACCTGCGGAAGCATCCCGACCAACTGTGGCAGAAGCTGTACGAGGCGGCGCTGGGCGTCTGCTATCTCCACGAACGCGCCATCATCCACGGCGATTTGAAGTGCAACAACATCGTGGTCGGCGGCGACGGAAAGGCCAAGGCGACGGACTTTGGGCTCAGCTCTACGCGCGAGTCGGAAGCTCCGATCTCTGGCGCATGGCACTGGGTAGCACCGGAATGCCTAGGAAAAGACGCTTCACAGCCGACACCCGCCTTGGATGTCTACTCGCTGGCCATGTGCATCGTCGAAGCGCTGCGGATCGTGGAAGACGCGGCGCGGCCGACCGGTCAGCCTGTCGTCCCTACCGCTCCGTGGGGACGTTTGGCTGACGAACACGGGAAGCAGGGCAACAAGTTGCCACCGCGTCCTGAAACGTGCACGGATTACCAGTGGCGACTGGTGGAGAAGATGTGCGCCTACCCACCTGAGAACCGGATCACGATCGGCATGGTGGTGGACGAGCTCCTGAAGTTGGCACAGGGCGACGATCACGACGAGGCGGAGAGAAGCAGCGCGAGGACGGATCCAGCGAACGATTTGCGGGTCATTCTCAATGGGATTGTAGAGATGAGAGAGTGGTCATTGGGCGACGCGAACGCGCAGATCCAGCAGACTGTGCGCAACATCTACGGTCCACATTGGGATCGCCTCGCCGATCTGTCGGCTCAGCTTACTGCCGACCTGGCACAACTCGGAGCCCTCCGAGCACTGGTCGAGAGCGCGCGTGCGAGCACGAAGGAGCTGCAGGACCGCACTGACACGCTGCTCGAGTACACCGATACGTCCTTTCGAGGATATGCACTGCACAGTCGGCTGGACAAGTTCATGGACGCGCAGGGGTGGAGGACTAGCCACGGCAGCAACGTCCACGACCGGAAGTCCCGGTGGCCGCGGCGAGCAGCTCGCTGACTGCTTGATCGGCAGTTTAAACTGCACCGGCAACGTGCCTACTGCTCTGTCCAGGGTGCGGATCATACAGATATCGGTTCTCTGTCGCTTCATCAACACGCGTGCTGCTTCCATGCGCATGCAAAGGATTTACTTGGTGCTATAATACGCGCTGTGGTGACATGGATCGAGTTGGGTCGCTTGCGGCGAGCAAATGACCATCAATGCATGTGCGTTTGCGTTGACCAGTTGCTGTATTGGCGTTGTAGGTTTACATTTGACGCCACCACGCTCTCTCTTTCTACACGGCGCTAGCACCGCGCGTGATCATCACGGCGGCCTCGCGCGGGATGCGGAACGACGTCTGCAGCGACGTGAGGCACTGCTCCTCGACGAGGTCCCGGATGAGCATCTTGAGCGTCCGGCTCGCGTACTTGTACAGCTCCTGGAAGGAGGCCGGGCGCGTCGCGAGCTGCTCGGGCGAGATGCTCCACTCGGCCCTGCACAGGTTGAGCCAGAACTCGTCGCTGTCACCGAGCCAGTGGAAGTAGTGGTTTACGCGGCGCGCGCGGCACAGCGACACGCCGTCCAGGAAGCCCAGGATCGCGCGCACATTCTCGTCGCACGTGTAGTCCAGCAGCGTCAGCGCGGGCTTCGGCTCCGTCACGAGGTCGTCGTACTGCTGTTGCTTCTGGTGGTGGTCGATCAGCTGCTGCATCTCGCCCCGCTGGAAGGCGTACGCGGCGCGCAGCCAGTCGGCCGGCGAGTAGGTGGGCGATGTCGCGCCGCCGCTGTGCATGGACAGCGGGTGCACGATGATGGCCGTCGAGGCCGAGGAGGAGGAGGACGCGTCATCGCCAGCGGTGGCGGCGTCGCGCGTGAATGTCTCGTCGAGCGGCAATCGGAACGCCATCGCCGTCGCCTCTGGAGATCGCGGGGGCTTTCGTCTTGGCCGGGTAATTGCCCACTGACGCGGCGGAGGAACTTCAAACGGAGGAGTTCTTGGTGGTGTTATTTTGGGATCCGTGGCAGGTGTTTATTTTGGGATGCTGTGCGCAATCGTTCGGAGTGGTGTGTGGGCTGCATGGCGGCCGAAAAGAGCGTTACAGGTGGAAGTGACAAGTCCGTTCGGAGAACACGACGAAACGTCGACCAGTTCTATTTGCGCCTCGCATCTGCGTGGCAGCTCTCAATGCGTTGGTATCCCAACTGTCTGTTCCAAGTTCCAAGTCACAGCCTCACTGTTGAGTGACTTCACGACGCTTGGCGTTATTTTGGGTATCCAAGCTGCCTCTCATTTCGGATTGACACGCCCATCTCTTTTATCCATCTCAAAGACCATAACAAGGTGCATCACTTTGCGCCTGCGCAGAACACGGTACACCCTGATTTAGAATTTTCAAACAACGGCCCAGTTTAACGCACCCCTTTTCGTGTCCGCGTGCCAGATTAGGGGGCAACGGGGGGAGGGAGGAGGGACGACCCGCCCGCCCTCGAGGACGACTTACCGGGGTTATTGACTGGGTATCGGCTCGATACAGTACACAACGCAAGGCGGGAAGCTGCTGTAGCTCAAGGGCGGGAAAGCGCGCGAGTTTAGCGTCTGGGAGGCATGCTGGCGGCCGTGTCGACGCCGTCCAAGCCCGCGGACGGCGCGTTCCGCACGCCGGACCGGTCGCTGGCCTCGGGAGCGCGGAGGAGCAGGCGCATCGCCACCAAGCCGACCGTCGCGCACGTCGTTGAGGCCACCGACTCGGACGAGTCGGACGCCGCGCGCACGCCGGTGGAGCCGTCGCCGTCGTCCGTGGCCACCAACTCGACCGGGAGGAAGCGCAAGAGCATTGGGACGAGCACCGTCAAGGCGCTCGCGGGCTGCAACCTCAACACGAACAAGAAGCGCGCGCGCGTGTCGATCGGCACGCCCGGCAAGGCCACGCCGCTGGACGCGGAGCGCGAGAAGGACGTGGCCAAGCGGTTCGTGGAGCTGGAGGTATCCGAGGTGTACCGCACCATCCGCAAGCAGACGGGCGCGCTGGGCGGGAACGCGGCGGGCGGCGCCATCTACGGGGAGATCACGCAGGCGTCGTTCCAGCGCATCGTCGACTTTTTGAAGGACAAGTGCGAGCTGTCGGCGTCGAGTCTGTTCCTGGACGTCGGCTCGGGGCTCGGCAAGCCCAACTTCCACGTCGCCATCGACCCGGGCGTCGAGGTCTCGTACGGCGTGGAGCTGGAGGAGCTGCGCTGGCATCTGTCGCTGCACAACCTCAAGAGCGTGCTGGCGCTCGAGAGCACCAAGAGCAAGCCCAACCGCACTATCTTCACCGTGGGCGACATCACGGACGCCCGCACGCTGAACCCGTTCTCTCATATTTATAGCTTTGACGTCGGGTTCCCGCCGGACGTGATGGACCAGCTCGCGACCATTTTCAACCGCAGCGACGCGCGCTACTTCGCGAGCTTCCATCCGCCGCGCAAGGTGATTGAAATGTACGGGTTCGACGTGGAGAACATTGGGCGCGTCGCCACGTCCATGGCGGGCTCGAGCGAGGGCCACCAGTGCTACTTCTACCGCCGCACGAGCGACGACGAGCCCGTGCCGAGCGGCAAGGAGGACCGCGCGACGAAGGCGAACGGGGAAGACGCCGGGACGCCCAAGAAACTGCACATCGACCCGCTCTTCCGCAAGGGATTCGAGGTGCTGAGCCGAGGACGGGAGGGCGTGCGTGACTGGATCGTGGACTTCTTCGGAGAGGAGGTCTACGCCGGCCGCACGCGTCGGCAGAAGGCGCAGAGCCTGAAGTTGCAGCGCCAGAAGCAGGAGCGGCCGATGGAGTCTTACTACCGCGTGGTGGGCAAAGCACGCGCTATTACGATGGAACCGCCGGCCAAGAAGCGCCGCCAGAACCTGTGAGGCGCCGCTGCCGACTAGGAAGCCTTACTTGCAGGCTGTTCATGAACACTACACTGGGGAGCACTCGGTGCCGACGAGGAGATACATGTATCCTGATTGCTGTTTTGCATAGAACGTTTGGCTGCGGCCGCTCTAACGACAAATAGATGGTGACTTGTGCATGCACTTCCTTCTCTCTCTTTATGTACTAAAACAACACGGCGCTCACATGCCTTCGTGAACTCGGCGCTCTACTCGCTGCTGCTGGCCTTGACCGACTCGACGAACAGCTTCTTCTGCAGCGGCGAGAAGATGTCGCCGCCCGCGTGGATGCACGAGATTAAATACGCGACGTCCTTGCTCTCGAACTGCTCCTCCCGGCGGAACTGGTCCAGGCTGTCGCCGAACGCCGATGTGAACTCCTCCATGTACAGGTCGCGGAACTCGCTCTGCAGCGCGCTGTCGCCGAGCGACCCGCCGCGGCCGGCGCTGGCCGCCACCGCCGCGTTCAGGTCGCGCTCCGCACTCGACAGCAGGTCGCGGCTCGAACGCAGCGACTTGTCGACCACTCCGAGCTGCATGTGCTGCTTGCTGGCCTCCTCCAGCTGCGCGCCGGCCGCGATCAGGTCCTTGAGCAGCAACGCCGACTGCTCGTCCTCGTCTTCCTCTTCGTCGCTGCTTTCCTCGTCCATCTCTTCGTCATCATCGCCGGGGCTGTGACGCTTCTCCGCCGCGTCCGCAAGGTGCTTCTGCAGCTTCGACAGCTTGGACGACGTCTCCAGCGTCTGCGCAATGAGCTCCGCGCACCGCAGGCTCTTGCCCGTGAGGGCTTCGAGCAGGCGCTTGCGCTCGTCCGGCTTGGCCGCCGCAGCCACCGCCTTGGCCGGGTCTTCCACGCGCTGCAGGAGCGCGCCCGGGCGGAGCGGGTCGTCGCCCAGCGCGGCCACCAGCCGATCGTACTGCTCCGTGAACGCCGCCGCACTCATCGCGTCTCCAATTGCTTCCAGTTGGTGTCCGTCCGTGGTTGGCCAGCCTTGGTCGGAGCGAGTACAGTCGACCGCAAAACCGTACAAATACTTTAGAGGAATAGTGACGCGAGAGTGGCACAAAATGGTGGCCGACCAAGCGGCTGTTTCTGAACCGGTCGGTGCACCGAGACACTTTTTGGGTAAAAGTTGCAGGTCCTACAGCGAAAATTACCGTCAGCCGACCCCTCCATCCTGCAACCGCTCGCGCCCACCGCCGTTGTCAACTCATCGGAGTTTCAAACGTCACGTTGCTGCTTCGAGAACGACATCTTCCCCGTGCTTCAACCATACACTACCGTCGTCGTGCAGTTCAGCATGCCCGCCAAGAGAATACCGTCACACACGACACGCACCGCTTCCCTCGCGTCGGTCGTCACCCTCCATGATCCCCTCATAGCCGCGTTACGTCATCGCGCGCATGGAAGTCGCCGCGCTGCCGCCGGCCTCCACCGGAGACTCTCCACAGTTCTCGACGCGCTCGAGAACATTCCATTGCGCTCGCCCTCGTCGGCGGCGCGCAAGTGGCTGCCAGCGCAAGGACGGGCCACGTGAGACGCGCACGGTGGCGTTTGTGCCGCGGTCGGTGACGAAATACCGTATACCGACGTATACTTTAGCTTATACACACGGAGCAGCGCTATACAGGTATCGCGACGACTATACGCTCGAGAACGAAAAATCAGAGTTGAAGCCAGTCAGTCGGTCCTCGGATTCCGCCAGTTTCCGTTTGGATCCGACGCGCGCAGGCGGTTCTTATACGGTTGTACCTTAGCGAGAAAGGACGCGCCCCATTCATCCATCTCATTACCACCGCTGACTGCCCGATGGAGGCGGCGGCCGGGAAGCTGGCGACGGAGCTGCGCGCGCAGCTGGCGTGGCTATCCGGTGCGGCGGCGGCGGCGGCGGGCGACGTGCGCGTGCAGCTGCTGCAGAAGTACCAGTACGTGGTGGGCGGCGCGGCGGCCGTGACGGTGCTGGTGGGCGTCATCACGGCGCTGTACGTGTGGGTGGCGTCGCGGCAGGTGCGGCCGCGCAAGGTGCGCACGCCGCCGGCCAAGGCGCCGACGTCGCCCACGTCCAAGCGGCTGCGGCGCCGCTCCAAGTCCTTCTCGGAGCTGCTGGAGCTCGAGCGCGAGCGCCGCGAGGAGAACGAGAAGCTAGAGCAGGAGGACCACATCTCCTTCCCGAAGGAGCTGCGCAAGAAGTTCACGCCGGAGCAGCTCAAGCTCATCTACGACACGCTCTCCAAGGTGTTCTCGTTCCTGCGGGGCGAGTTCGTCGAACCGCTGGCGCGGGACCTGTGCATCCTCAAGTTCGACAAGGGCGAGCAGATCTTTGGGCTCGGCAAGCACGACGGGTCCATCCTACTGGTCGCCGCCGGCGCCGCTTCGCTCAACATCCATGGCGACAATCCCTCGCAGCGCTTCAAGAGGATGCTGACGCGCGGAGACACACTCACGTCGTCGCTCCCGCTGCTGGCGACGCTGGTAAACGCGCTCCAGCCGGACGAGAGCACGTCGCTCAGCCACCGCGTGTGCGGGCAGCTCTCGGCGTACGCGGAGGAAGACAGCACGGTCATCTTCCAGATCCCCATGCGTGCGATCCAGACGGTCCTGAGGGACTACCCCGAGAGCTTCTTCCGGCTGACGCAGGCAGTGTTGAGCCAGGTGGAGAAGATCACGGCCAAGGCGCTGATCGACCACTTCGGGCTGACATCCAAGGTCATGTGCCCGACTCCGCTCGTGCATCCGCTGTTGCTCGGCGACGACGACGGCTCGCACTGCACGTCAAGCGGGACGCTGAGAGAATACGTGGACGGCGTCGCCGACTCTATCGGACTGGCCGACGACGACCAGAAGCAGTTGCTGTACGAATGCGCGAAGGTCGTCACACGAAAGGCGTCGCAATCAATGTACGACGACACTCACCAAAGCGGCGTCTTCGTCGTGTTGGAGGGGTGCGTCAGCATGCAGATCAACATCCAGAAGCACTACGTCGAGATGTACCGCGCAACGAAGGGCTGCGAGATCGGGATTCTTGCCTGCGTCATCGGCTACCCACACGTGACGCGTGCGATTTGCACAGAGGACACCACGTTGCTGTGGATTCCAGAGTCCGTGTTCAGTAGCTTACTTCAAGACCACGCCGTCGCGATGAAGTGCGCACGCCACCTGATGGACCAGTACTCCAGCCTGGTGCTTGTGTCGGACACGTCATTTGACTGGCTGCATCTCCAGAGCGGCGAGAACTTGTTCAGCCGAGGGGACGTGTGTGACTCGGTCTTCACCGTCATCAGTGGGCGCCTCCGAGCTGTTCAGTTCTACTCGTACCGCGGGAAGCAAGTCGAGACCACAAGCGACCTCGTGCGAGGGGCAACGCTAGGCGCGTTGGATATGCTGTCAGCCGGTCCGAGCAACTCGTCCGTGTTCGCCATTCGCGACTCCCAGATTTCGCAGATGTCTAGGAACGTGTTTGACTACGTCGTGAGCAAGCACCCCACCGTACTGATCCACTTCACCAAGAACCTGGCCCAACGCATGCCTCAGCAGCGCATCGACACGACCAAGCCGGACGCTACCGGCCAAAAGAGCGTCAGCACTCATTTGCTTTCGCTGGGATCGACCGTTGAAGAGGTTCAGGAGCGCACCGTGAGTCAGTCGTTGCCCCTCGGAACAATCGCGGTCATGTCACTGACCAAGCTGACGCGGATCTCGACGTTCTGCTCGCACCTGCGCGCTGCGTTGGAGACGCTGGCGACAGTGGAGCTTGTGTCGTCGCAAAAGGCCAAGGCGTTCCTGGGCGACCAATGGATCACCCAGACTCGCGTTGCTCGAGCTAACCTGAATGCGTGGCTGGGGGACATGGAAAGCTCCAATGAACTGGTTATTTACGAGGCAGACATGAGTCTGACGGCGTGGACAAAGCTGTGCATCCGCCAAGCCGACCACATTTTGCTGCTGTGCTCAGACGCACATGCTCAGCAGTCCTTCGTGAAGGACATGGTTCCTATGCTGGAGGAAGCGTGGGACCGGAAGAACGTTTCCATCAGCGTCGTGCGAGTACGAGAGGAGAACTGGACGCTCGCGGCGATTGACGCGGCCATGAAGAATGCCGAGACGTCGAAGGCGTATCTCATCAAGAAGCGTCTGCGCCTCGTCATGAAAAACCCCATGCTACCGCGGTTCCTCTTCCCGATGGAGAAGTTTGAGTGGATCAGCAGCTTCCACAACGTGCAGTTCCCCTTTCAAGACCACCGCGCCGATTTCCTCCGTCTCGCACGTCGCGTTACTGGCAACGCCGTTGGATTAGTGCTTGGCGGTGGCGGTGCCCGTGGACTCGCACACATCGGCGTGCTCAGGGCTTTGCAAGACTGCGGAGTCCACGTCGACGTCGTTGGCGGCACGAGTATCGGCGCAATGATGGGCGCGATCTATGCGATGCATCCGCACGACATGGCGTTGGTCGAGGAGAAGGCGATGAAGTTCTCGCTCAGCATGAGCAGCGTCATGGAGAAGCTGAAGGACCTGACGCTGCCCATCTCGTCGTTCTTCAACGGCGGCCGGTTCAACCGGGGCATCCGCGAGCACTTCTTCGATCTCGCGATCGAGGACTTGATGCTGAACTACTTCTGTGTCACGACGGACATCGCCAAGTCGCGCATGAGCGTCCATCGGAGCGGCCCGGCGTGGAAGTATGTGCGCGCATCGATGAGTCTTCAGGGCTACCTGCCTCCGATCTCGGAGAACGGGTCGCTGCTGCTCGACGGCGGGTACATGAACAACTTGCCGGCGGACATCATGAAGGAGGAGGGCGGCATCAAGTACATTCTGGCCGTCGACGTGGGCAGCGAGACGCGCCGCGACTACTACGGCTACGGCAGCTCCTTGTCGGGCTGGTGGCTGCTGTGGAACAAGCTCAACCCGTTCTCGAAGACGGTGACGGTGCCGTCCATGGGCGACGTGTCGGCGGCGCTAGCGTACGTGGCGTCGGAGCAGCACAAGGACCGGATCCGAGACGAGTGCATCGATCTGTACCTGCGCCCGCCGGTCAAGGACTACGGTACGCTGCAATTCGACAAGATGAACGAGATCATCCAGGTCGGGTACAACTATGCGCTGCCGCGCATCCGGGCGTGGGCGGAGCGCGTCCTGTCAAGCGAGCCCACCGCCGATATCGTCGGGGACGCCGACGTCCCCAAGCTCAAGCGCGTCCGAAGCATGTGGTAAGCTCCCTCGTTTGCTGGTGTTGCGGTGTGGATAGTGAGTGATGAGTGAGTGACTTCTGTCCTATGCCACACAGACTATAGTGAAGAAGCTTGTGCTACCAACTACACTGGGCGTTCGCGTCCAGATCGTCTCGTTAACATGAACGCCATTCCAAGTGGTAAAGTGTCCCCGTCCGCGTCTTTGGGCCATAACACGAGCGAACGCGCTCTTGTGACTGACGAGATTGAAAACAGGCAAACAGGTCCAAATTAAATATCAAGGCGCTACTTCTTCTAGCACTACTGCTGCGGCTGCCGCTTCCTCTACGGCGACAGCGACAGCGAGCCCTCCGAGATGCGCGGCATGTCGTCGACGCTGCGCGACCGGACGATGGACACGACGTTCTCCTTGGCCGTCCGCAGGAACAGCAGCCCCAGGAACGAGAACTGGTCCATCAGCGCCACGACGCCGCTCTGGTCGACCGACCAGTCGGCGCCGGTGCCGGCCGCCTCCTGCTCGTCCACGTACTTGAAGAACACCTTCTGGAGCGGCTCGGGGCACTCGAGCTGGTCGAGCGCCGTCTCAAAGTGGCGCCTGGTCAGTCGCGACGAAGAAGTGGACGACACGCCGACCATCTTGCACAGCGCGGCGAAGATGACCGTCGCGAACGACTGGTCGTGGCTGCGCATGGCGCGCACGCCCTCGCAGAAGTCGCCGGCGTCGATGAAGCCGTCGCGGTTCTGGTCCAGGAAGGCGACGAAGCAGTGCACGTCGACGAACGGCGAGAGGCCGAGGCCGCGGGCCATGACGTGCGCGCGGTCGAGCGGGATGCGGTCGCGGCCGTCGGGCGACAGCTGCCGGATCATCGTGTCGATCGTCATCGTGTCCAGCAGCGTCTTGTAGTCGGCGTCCATGGTCTCGGGCTCGCCGAGCAGCAGCAGACTGCCCATGAGCGAGCCCATGTTCTCCGACTTGCGGTCGAAGTTGAAGCGCTGCAGCCGCTCGACCGTCTTGTCCAGCATGTGGTCCACCACGCTCGCGACACACGCGACCGAGTTCGTCGCGAGCGCTGCGCTCGCGTCCTTGGGCTTTTCGTCCAGCTGCGCGATCCACGGGTGGGCGAGCACCTCGTCGACCGTGATGCGGTCCTGCGCGCGCACTTCCAGCATGCGTGCGACCAGCTCCTTGGCCGCCATGGACACGCCGGCCCAGTCCTCGGGGTCGAACTGCAGGTCGCCGCGCGCGATCTTGAGCAGCGTCTCGACCTCCGAGCCGCCGTGGAACGGTGGGTAGCCGACCAGCAGGATGTACAGGATGACGCCGGCGCTGAACACGTCGGCCGCCTCCGAGTAAATGTGCGACGTGATGACCTCGGGCGCCATGTACCCGACCGTGCCGGCCATGGAGGTGGCGCCGTTCTCGAGCGGGTTCTGCTTGCCGTTGATCATGCGCGCGAGCCCAAAGTCTGTGAGCATGATGCGCGTGTTGTCGCGGTCGTCGCTGGCCAGCAGGATGTTCTCCGGCTTGAGGTCCAGGTGCAGGATGTTGTGCGCGTGCAGCGCCCGCAGCGCCGACATGAGCTGCTGCATGATCTGCGCGGCGTCGCGCTCCGAGTAGCGGCCGCGGTGGATGACGGCGTCGTACAGCTCGCCGCCCGTGCAGAGCTCCTGGATGATGTACACCTTGCCGTGCTCCTCGTAGACCTTGTGGATGGTGATGAGGTTCGGGTGGCGGATGCTGTTGGTGATGTTGCGCAGGATCTCGACCTCGGCCACGACGGCGTCGCGGTTGCGGAACTTGGCCACGTCGATGATCTTGACGGCGAACTTGGACTGATCACGCGTGTCCACCAGCTCCTGCACGACGCCGTTGCCGCCCACGCCCAACATCGCGCCCAGCGTGTAGTGCTGCAGCCACGCCAGGATGTCCAGGCAGTCCGACAGCGCGCGGCACCAGCGCAGCTTGGTCGCGGCGTCCCTGGCGCGCAGCACCCACGCCGGCTCGCCCTGCGCGGGGACGACCGAGAAGCTGAGTGCGTCCAGGTCCTCGATGGACCCGCTGGCCGCGAGGCGCACGCGCCGCTTGGGCTGCTTGCCCCGCCTGCGGGTCGCGCGGCAGCCGTCGTCCAGCTCGTAGTAGGCCAGCTGCCGGCCGTCCAGCTCCACGTAGCGCGGCTTCCACTTGCGCCGCCAGCGGAAGCCGCGCTTGTCCAGCTCGCCGCACACGACGGGCGCCTTGACCCACAGCTCGCGCCCGCCGTGGCGCTCCGTGATGGTGTGCGGCAGCATGAGCCGCCGCGAGCCCGAGACGACGCTGGACGTGGGGCTGGTCGCGTTGCTGTTGCTGTTGTTCATCGACTTGCGCGCGGCCGCGGACGACGGCGGTGCCAGACGGAACAGACTCGCGCGGGGCTCTCCGCCGCCGCTGCCGCCGCGCGGGGACTCGCCCAGGCTCAGGCCCGCGTGGCTGAAGCGCTTCTCGCCGGCGTCCTCGGCCGTCGGCGACCGCCGCGCCCGCGAGATCTGCATACTAAAGCGGTCGCACGTGCTGGATGCTACGGTGGGGAGACACTGCGGACCGACAGGCTCGTCCTACCAGCAAAATGGGAAGTGACGTGCGGTTGAAGCGGCGGACGGTGGGAGCGGACGTATACTACCGGACCGGACCGGACCGAGCGAATAAAAAGGAAGCCGCGGCCGGACGGGTGCGGATTTTTGCCTTCCTGGAAGTGGGCGACTGGGCGCAGATTCAATTTGTGTGAGTCGGTTGGGTGTGGGGGGGTGCGGTGCGCTGGGCTGTTGCGTTTTCTTTCCCTTCTGCGTGAGGGCGTTGGGACGGCCTTGACGCTTTTCCTGTCGCGCAAAACGACGAAGACAGGGAATGAAAAATACGGAACGGAATTTACAGCACAGTACTCGACGAAAGAAATAAAACCGGTAATTTACGGCGTTGTTGACGCCCGGCTCGCTCGAGGCGAATCGCCCATCGACGTGGTTGGTCTCAGACAGGAAACAATTTTTAATACCGTATTATGGTACGAAAGACGAAACGTCCGGGTTAAATTTTGCTAGTCAAGCGACAGTGCGGAACCAATAGTGTCAACTAATAGTAAAATGACAAGTGGTCGGACGAATGTATCGAACGGCTGCTTGGAGACATCTCTCACTAAAGCAGTGCAACTCCGTTGGAAGCAAAAACACGATCCATACAGTGGCATAACATGATCCTGGTTCAACGCTCTCCAACAACAAAAAGCACTGATATAGGACACACTAACCTTATTCAACCTGACGACAACCCATCGCACAAACGTTGGGGTTGTTTATTCCTTGTTTATCCTGTGCCGCAGTAATTTATTAATGTACTGGACCGTAACTTACGGATAGTTTACTTTTTCTCCAAAATTTTAGTGGAAATCATAAATCATTTCGACGCATCATATTCAAAAAGTGTGATATTATACGCCGGATATTTGCGTTAAAAAGAATTCGGCAGAAACCGCTGCGGAGCTGTCAAAATGGCTTTGATAACTAACTTGCGCCGCCTCATGCGCCGCCTCATGCGCCGCGATCATTGATCAATCATTCCTGTGTCTCACTGCGCTCTTCATGGCGATCTTCGGTTGATTTTCTCACTTCGAACCGCCAGCCCAACCCAAGAAACGCACCGCAGCACCCATGCGCTCGCTCGCGTCCCCATCTCGGCCATCGCTTTGCTCCGGGTCGGCCCGCAGGTTTGGACGGAATATTCTCACGTGGTCAACTTGCTCTCTCTCTCTCTCTCTCTCTCCTTCTCGCTGGCTGGCTGCACAGCACAGTCCACTGTGGTCTCGCTCGCCGCTTGTCTCTTGCAAGCGGCGGCAATGCGAGCCACTGAAACACTCGGCGACGCTGTTTATGTGCGCGCCGCTTCCTCGCCGCCGGCGCCCAACGTCCCGCGTGACGCCCCGGCATCGGCGCGCGCTTCAGTTCTGAAGTTTTGTAAACGAACACACGGACACCTGGGGACGCGCATCCGCCGTCAACTGGTTGGCATGGACACGTTGGCTCACCTTGACGCGTCCGACGTGGCCCCGCGCCCTCTCAATGTACAAGTCACAACGGTAGACGCAAGCACGCGCGTGCACTCGCTCGCCCGCCATCAAGACCGGACGTGACCGGAAGCGTTGGCGGGCTCGCTCCACCGTCCATTCACCGTCTACTGTGCGCATTCGCTCGGAATCTCCACGAGCCGACGCCGACGCGCGTCTCCGCCGCGTTTCTATCGGTCCTTCGACGTCCTGCTCGTCACGATCGGGACTCGCCGCCGCCCTCGCTGGTCGTCGCGTCAATGCCGCGGCACGCGCGCGACCAACGGAGATCGGATCTCCCTCCTGCTCCCGACTGGGTTCCGAGCCAACTGGATCCGCGACGGATGATGATGATGTCACGCTAGAGACACTCGCGCGCGACCTTGAAGGCGAGAGAGACAAGCGCGGCGATTAATCTCGCGGCCGATTGAACTTGATGCGCTGGGAACTGCAGTGACGGAGACGAGTGGGCAGCAGAGACGCGAGCGCGGGACCCAAGCAGCAGCTGCGGACGCCAAATACGCACGTTGAAGTGAGAGCCAACCAGGAGTCAATGTGTCCACTGAGGAGGGCGCTTCCTGTCGGTTCCGCCGGTTGATTCCTCGCGTCAGCAATCCAGCAGGAGTCATCTTGTCATTGAAGGCGAGCGCCGACAGCATGGACACGCAGCGACGGGTCCGCACCAAACGGCCGCACCATGTCCAAGTTCAAGCCGATCAGCTCCGTGGCCACTTGATACTCGCGGCGAGCGGATCGTGCCACATAGAGCTAGCCCCACGTCCACGCGACCGCTAGCGCCACGCGTCGGCGCCATCGTACTCGCCACTGGCGCCTCCCTCACTCGCCGCTGTAGTTTGCGTACCCGACGCCCCATGCTTCGTCGCCACCTTGCTGCTGATCGTACCCGCCGCTGTTGCCATCGTGGTAGCCCCAACCGGCAGCGCCACTGTTGCTGGCAGCTGCCGACGATTGATCCATGTCGCTGCGTGGTGTTTGCCACGTAGCAGGCCGCTCGTACGTGCTCTCGCCCGTCCGGTGGTTGTAGAAGTAGTCGACGGGGCCGCCCTCCGTCTCCTCAACGTAGCGCATCCACTCGCTGGCCACGTCGAGCGCTTGGGCTTCACCTCCGACTCCAACAACTCCGTCTCTGGCCGTAAACGCGACGCCAACGGGCGGGTTGTACGAGTCCTCGCGCGTGAACGAGTTAAAGTACCAGACGCGGCCGGACGCAGCGTCGACGTACCGCTCCCAGGCGCCGACAACTTGCTGCGGCGCGCGGAAGGGGACGCACCGCAGCGTCCAGCCGTCCCGATCGTCCTGGTGCAACTCGGACGGCCAGCGCGACGGGAACTCGTGATCGGCGTAGTCCACGCGCCGGCCGTCGGCGTCAAACAGCGCGCGGAACGCGTGGTATCGCCGTCTACCGCCCGTGTGCACGCGCGCCCAGCACTGTCAGTCAGGCGAGAGCAACGCAGTCAGCGTCACGTCCGAGCCTTTGACCGAGTACATGACACGACAATCGCGCGTTGCCTACCGTTGAGCAGAACATTTCGCCGCAGTCGTGGCACTCGACGTCCGCTTGAGCGGCGGAACGTGTCTCAGTCGTTGTTTCTGGGCGTTGGCCAGCATTGAAACGCCATGCATACACGTTAGAGCAACTGGCGACGCACATCCCAAGCCGTCCCCTTCATGCAATAGAACGCGACGCCAACGCACCGCAGTTGTCGCACGACGGCACGGGCAGCAGATCCAGCACGTCCTGCGGCCGCCGGAGTCGCACCTCGCCCGTCTCCGTGTTCTGTCCTCCAGTCAGACAGTTCAAACTCACGATCAGCATCTCCGCCCAGCACAAAGCACGGCCCAAATTGACGTACGTACGTAGTAGAACTGCTGGGCGCCGTCGCCGCCCTCACGCTGCTCGACCAGCTTCCAGCGCGCCTTCTTCTTCGCCAGCTTGAGCGCCGCAACGTCTCGCCGAGCGCGATGGCCCCTCACGCGCGCCTGCACCTTGGCCACGGCCGCGTGCAGCTTCTTGGCCTCTCGAACGACCTGTTCCAGCTGAGAGGCACGCGCCTGACGAGCTTCCGCCTCAACCCTCCGCGCCCGCCGCCGCCTCTGCACTCGTCTTGCTGCGTCATCTGCTCGCCGAGCTGCGTCCTCTCGCGCTAGTCGCAGCAGACGCGCTTCCAGCGTGCCCTGCCGCCGCTTCCACGCGGCCTGCAGCTTCACGGCTGCTTCATTCTCCAGCTTCGCACGCCTGGCGAGCGCCAGCATCGCGTCTGCTCGACGCTGTTGGTTCGTCCGCCACCACCGCTGCAGCCTCAACGCTGCAGAGTTGAAGCGCATGAGCGTCACGCGCAGCTCCAGGAGCTCTTTGCGCGCTCGTCGGCCGCGCCAAACGCGTTGGACGCTTCGAGCCGCGCGCTCTTGCTGCTCCCGCAGTCTCCGCAGCGCTTTCCGCCGTTCGCTCGCGGTTTTACGGGCGAGTCGAGTGCGGAAACGAGACTGAAGTGTGATCACCGCGTGGTATTCGCGGGCGAGACGGGCTTTCCAGTCTGCGAGGAGTCGCGCGACTCGGAAAGCGCGCGCATAGTGGCCGCGCCATACTCGTTGGATAAGCGCCGCCGTTCGTGTTTGCCGTTCTCGAACGACCCGAAGCCGTTCCCGCGCGGTAGACAGCCTGCACCGCAGCTTGGGCAATCGGAACGCGAGCTGAACGGCCCTAGCCGCATCCTCTCGCACCTTTTCTTGATGTAATCGCTGTCTTTCAGCGGCAATGCGCGCGTCTCGACGCGAACGAAAGCGCCTCTGCAGCTTCACGGCGGCGTCAGTCTCCTTCCGGTGCTGTAGCCGGCGCACCGCCGCCAGTTTCCGTGTTTGGCGACCGCGATACGCGCTCTGAAGCTTCAGCGCGACCCAACGAGCGAGCGCTTCTTCTCGCAGCTGAGCAGCGCGTCTCCGCGCTTGTCGGGCGCGAAACAGCGACTGGATCCGAGCTGCCGCGCGCCAGCAGTCGCCATAGTCCTCAAGCACGAGCCAGTCCGTCGCACGCTCAATGGGGACGAGTCCTCTGAACGCATCACCGTCGTAAGTCTCCGGTAGACGGAGCCGCGCGAACTTCCAGTTGCTGGCGACCGCGACAAGCGATGCGTCGAGCACCGACGCGCATGCAGTCACGTCGAGAAGCAGCAGTCGAGGAGCGAACACCGCGAGCCACGACACTGCGACGCTCGTCACACGCGGTAGTCCGCGCAGCCAGAGTTTTAGGAGCGCCGACGACCGGGTGGCTCGGCGTTGGCTGCCGTCCTGGGCAGGTGACGCGTTGATGAGCGCAAGGATGCCAGAGTCTGACACTCGGAGGCAGCCGGAGAGGTCGAGGTCGCGGAGTTGTGGCGCAATGTGGCCGAGAGATGCGAGCGTCGCGTCCGAGATGCGGTGGCACCCGCCAAGCCGGAGCGACAGCAGTGATCTCGTCGCGTCGAGAGAGACGAACGCGAGGTCATCCACGTTGACGCAGCCGTCGAGGTCAAGCATCTCGAGCTGGCGACAGGAGGTCAGGATGGCGCGCACGCCGGCACTGGTGACGAGCCGCGCGCAGCCGCCTACGCGGATCTCGCGCAAGTAGTTGACGACACCGATGCTAGTTGAGGGTCGCAGCAGCACAGACGAAGTCCGTGGCGACGACGAGGCCGATGCGAGCGCCATCAGTTCTCGGTCGCCGACTAAGTGGCAGTTGGACAGATCCACACGCTTCAGCCCTGGACACAAGGCAGCTATTGCTGCGACGCCCTCCAGAACGCGGCTGTGGATCCAGCCCTCATCTTGGCTCTTTGAGTCAAACGGCGACGAAGCAGACGCGTCCTGGCCATCATCATCCCGAAGGAGTGGTAGACCCTTCACATCGAGCTCGGTGAGCCGTGGGCAGCCGTGCGCGATGTGGCGGAGGCCGCGAGCCGAGATGTGAGGGCACGCGCGCACGCTCAGGCCCTCCAACTGCGGCAGGTTCTCGCCTAGTGCTCGCATCGCCAGGTCGGAGAGCTTGACACAGCGCGTGAGGTTCAACCGTGTGATGCCTCGACATCGCTCGACCAGCCAGCTGACGCCCACGTCTGTGAGCGAGGAGCAGCCCGCGAGCGCCACGGTCCTTAGAGCTGCAAAGGCGGTGCCTAGAGCTAATAGCGCCGCGTCGGATACCTTGTAGGCCAGATCGCGCCGCGACAAGTCCAGCACCTCCAGACAGCCGCCACTGCCGATGGTGAGCGAGAGCAGGCCGGCGTCGTCCAGTTGCGGGCAGTGGGCGACTCGCAGCGTCCGCAGCGACCGACAGGAGCGCACAAGCTCGTTCAGAAGCGCATCTGACACGCCGGGGCAGCCGGAGCAGTCGAGATACTCGAGGTCTGGACAGCCACGGACGATGCGAATCAGCGCTGCCTCGGGTACGCGGACGCACCAGGAGACATCGAGCTCTGTCGGTCAGAACACGCGGGATAGGACATTGTGAATGCGAGAACCAAGTTGGTGGACAGTGTCAGAGGCGAGCGCACCGCGTAGAGGGAGGTGGAGGTCGCCGGCGGCACGTAGAGCGGCAGAACCGAGCAGCGGCAGGCTCCCGAGCAGCAGAGCGCGCAGATCGCGGCAGCGCGAGACGACGTGGAGCACGCCCGCATCTGTCAGCTGCGTTTGACGCGGTCTAGTCAGTCTAGAAGCACTTCTGACAGCAGACTGGCATGATAGCGAATGACACCTTGTATGCGCCGGAGAGGTTAAGGCGGCGCAGAGACGGGAAGGCGTCGCCGATGGCAACGGCGGCGCGGTCGGTCAGCTGTTAACGAACACGCAAGCGTGGTCAGCTCCGTCTCAAGGCGCTGCTGACCACGCGCGCACCGGTAGACGCACCTGGGACGCACCGGCGAAGTTTAGCTGCACTAGTACTGTTGGTCGCGATGGGGACGACGACGACAAGGCGCGGACGGCATCCGCGACCTGGTTGCTGCTGGAGCGGCCCGAGCAGTTGGAGCGAGTGGCGAGGCGGGCGACGCAGGCGTCCGTAGCGACAACCGACCAGGTCTACGAGCATGACAAGGCGCACGTGAGTGACACGGACTACTAGCGGGATCGTCGGACGAGTCCAGCGACTGGTGTTGCTCACCGATAGGTCCACGTCCGCGCCCTCAAGCATCTCGCGCGGGATCTCGCGGTACGCGAACTCTGGCCGCAGCTCCGCAACGTCTTCATCGTCGCTGTCGCCGCATCTGCTCCTCCTCTTGCTCGCGGTCCGGGTCGGTGATGACGGCGCAGTGGTGACCGAGTCCTCGCATCGCAGAGGTGGAGACGACGGCGCGCCGGCCGGCAGCTTGGCGAGTCGCAGGCCCGCGAGTGGCTGCGTCCTCCGCCGCCGCGCGCTCGCCGCTTTCCTGGCGCTGCCCATGTCAGCGAGTGAGTGGCGCCACCAACAAAGCAACGCGACACATGCACACACGCAGTTGCTGGGACTCGTTTCTTAAAATAGGATCGACCCGACTACAGGTTCAGTTGCTACTATGGACACTCGGCCATCAATTCACTTGGTGGGATCGCGATGCAATGGCGACGCGTGCGGCCGGGTAGATGCACACTCCATCTCGACCACTCGCCCGCCTGCTTGCCTCCGTCGCGTGGCCTTCTCATGTCCGCGACAGCGAGATGCTCTCGAACGACGAGTGCCGCGGGATGTTGGTGATGTCGACGCCCTGGCTGTCGAAGACGGCGCCGTCCAGCAGCTCGTCGTCCGCGTCGAAGCGCACCATGCCGAACTCCATCCACTGCATCACGACCACGTAGCCGAAGATGTTGATCAGGCTCAGCGCGCCCAGCGTGTAGTACATGTACTCGAAGTGGCCGTCGTTCAGGTTGTCCGTGATGTAGTGATCGAACAGCAAAGTGAACGTCGACGTCAGGTTACTGCCCATTGCGACCATGAACAGGTTGATCGCCTGGCACGTGCTCTTCAGGTACACGGGCACCTCCGTGTAAAACAACTCGTAAGCCGTCACGTTGATCAGGCACTCGGCCACGGCGATCATCACATACATGGGCACGGCGTAGCCCCATGAGATGTGGTTCATGGGCTGGTTCGAGCCCTTGTTGTTGATCGTGATGGTCGTGCCGTTCGGCAAGTCGTACTCGATCTCGCCTGTGCCTCGCCGGATTGACTCGAACACGCCTGACCATACCATGGTCAGCATCGCGACAATCAAACCGGTCAGCACCTTCCCGAACGCGCTCGGTGGCCGGCCAAACGTTTTCCGGTACAGAGGATAAATGAATCCATCGAGCACCGGGATCAGCAGGATGATTGTCAGCGGGTCGAAGATACCGAGACTCGCACCGGGGACTTGAATCGCGTCCACGTCTGTGAGGTTGTCGGAGCCAAGCCGAAGATCGCACTGCTGCGCGATTGACTGGAAGTTGGCGTCGAGCTGGTCGTACGCGCACTCCCACATGATCATGAAGGAGGCAAAAGGCAGCACGCGAATCACCATCTTGATCTCGTCGACCGTCTCGTCATTGTACTTGCCGCCGTTCGACGCCTTCGACTTGTCCATATACGCCGTTGTCATGCCGTACCGGATCCACGCGTACATGCCGAAGATGCAGCAAATGACCACAAGGTACGAAATGTACTGGCCGACCGACCAGAGGTCCGCGAGGAACGACGCCAGGAGGTTGAGTGGGAACGCCGTCACAAAGGCGATGAAGCCGTAGTACAGCATGCGCGCCTCGAAGCTGTACGCGCAGTTGCCCATGACGATCGAGCAGAGCTGCGAGAGCGCGCTGTCCTGCGGCGCAAAGTGCACGTAGCGCGGGCTGCCAAGCAGGAAGATGACGTACGCGAAGACCATGACGCCACCACAGATGAAGAACGTGGCAAAATAGCCGTACTCGGACGAAATGGCGCCCGAGCCGTCGACACAAAGTACCGACAGGTACCCGTATGAGAAGATGGCGCCGAGGTTGATGACGATGTAGAAGTAGCTGAAGAAGTGCTCCTTCTGCGTTACTTCGTTCGGGTCGTTCGGGTCGAACTGGTCGGCGCCGAACGTGATGACGTTGGCCTTGATTGCGCCCGTACCGACTGCGACGCCGCCAAAGAGTCCGATGTGGCACAAAATGTTGGCGATCAGGTGGTTATCGTCGTCCGCAAGCATGTAGCTGGGGTGCGCCGACACAGTGAGGAGGAACGCGCCGATCGTATACCAGACGCCGAACACCCAGAGCGTCTTGAAGCGGCCCCACTTCTCGTCGGCGATGTACCCGCCAAGCAGCGGCGACAGGTAGCAAATGGACGTCCACGTGCTCTTGAGCGAGTTGGACCCGACCTGCGACCAGCCGAGGTTGCCCATGAAGTTCTTGAGACCCTGGTTGATGCCATAGTAACTCACGCGCTCAGCGAACTCGAGCAGCAGGATGAACGAGCACACGTGAAGCAGCACGTTCTTGAAGTGTCTGTTCCGCTGCTCCCACGGGCCATCGATGAAGTACGACGACGACGCGCTGGGCGTGCTGCCGGCCTCGTCCACGCTGCTGGACGTGAAGGGCGAGCCGACCATGGACTTGGCGCCGCGCGAATAGGTGGAGGACTGGCCGCGCTCGACCAGCGCCGCCGTAGCCGAGGTCACCGGGGGAATCTGATGCTGCTGCGGAGGTTGCTGCTGTTGCATCTTGGCCTGCAGCGCCGCCGCTCTCGCGCCGCCGCCTGTCGACACCTTGGCGCCCTGCGTGATGGTGGAATCGCCCGCTCCCGCCCTAACTATAGAACCAACGAGCACCCGGAAGCCGCCCGCCCGCCCGCTCAGTCCGCAGCGATTGCACACGCTCGCGCTGGGAAGGGGAAGTGCGGTGGATGGAGAGAGAGACCAAGCAAGACGCCGCCGCCGCCGCCGGTCGTTCCGCGCTGGAGGCTTATGTATGAGGGTGAATATGCGAGAGTGTCGGCCTTTCTCGCCGGCGGATGTGTTGATTTCACTATGAAGGTCGGCGGGAGGCGAGCGCGCGTTATTGGTGAGGGAAAAGAAGGAGGTGCGCGGAAAGAAGGGGGGACGGGCAGCGGAATGTTGCAAATATGCCAGGATATATATTTTTATTTACTTAAATAAACGAGGTCAGACCAGGTGGTGCCGCGAGTTTTAACATTACCATGCCGTATGTTTTTGTAATTTGTTGAAAGACGCGGCCGACATCAAGGCGAAGGCATGGGGAGAGGGGGAAAGGGGAAGACGTAGAAAATGTTTTAAACCAATCAGCGTCAGTCTCCGCATGGAGTGTCATGAGACCCTGCTCGTTTATCGCGGGGTAGGGCGTCATCCCTCTCAGATGGAGGGGGAGATACAGTTGCCTGTGGATGCACTTGGCGCTTCAATAGAGCGCTAGTTTACCGGTGTCAATAGGTGTGGATGATCGATTGCTTCTCGGTCTACTGGCCACCACTGACCCGCACGCGAACCAAATACTGTAGCTTGCCAGCATTTGGCCAAACTGCGTGTTGTCGCCCTGCTCTGGTCCAGGCGAATTGTACAGTACAGTACCGTATTGTACTCCACCGTGTACCATGGGATGATGGTTCAGAATACAATAAAATTTACAGGAATGCACTGCATACTTCGTACAGTACAGTGTAAAATTATCCTTCGATTGCGGGGTTTTCGGGTCAGATGGGGCAGTTTTTGCTTCTGTTTCTTCCGTTTCAGAGCGGTGTACTGAAATAGATGTGGTACCACCTCATACGGCCACGACTAGTAATTTAAGCATAAATTACAAACATGGTCCAATGCCTCTTTTGTTTCACAGCTCATAAACAGCCACCGCCAAATCGTGACTGCATAACTAGCAATACTACAATAACAAAATTACATTCTATGACCATGCTGCATCGTCGCGCGTCACCTTTCGAAGTGGTCCGTCCAGACGTACCGTACCGCACGAAAGTGATCACCCGCGAGAAACACCCTTTCCGATACATTTCCGAGATAGATTGGCGTCACCAACGACGGCGACGATCCGACCCCCATCAACGCTGTCCCGGGCTCTGTAACGTCTCGACGGCGTCTGCACTGCCCCAGCCGCGATGAGCGTGGCCCAGGACGAGCGGCAGCCGCAGGTCGCTCCCGATTCTGGCGCCAGTGGCGCGCTGCAGACGACGCTGGGCGTCGCCTCGTCGGCCGCGAGCCTCGTGCTGCTCCCGTACGTGGCGGCGTACCACGCGACATCCTACGCCGTGTCGGCGCCGCTCAAGATCTCCAAGCACGTCATCTCGTCGGCCTGGAACCCCAAAGACGCCGGCAGCGTCCGCGGTCGTGAGGAGGGGGAGGAGGAGGCCGCCCCGGCCACCGACCTGTTTGGCGAGCGTGCCCAGCAGCGGTCGATGAGCGAGATCAGCGCGGGCTTTGTCAGCAGTGAGCGCCGCGTCGACCTCTTTGGCGAGAGCGCTGACGAGGAAGAGCGCGGCGATGAAGACGAGCGGATGTCGACCGTGATGGTTGAAGAACTTCACCCTCCACAGCAGCCCGGTGCGGTCGCGCAGCTGCTCTTCCTCCCCGTGCGGATCGTGTCGTCCGGCGTCTCGACGGCTGTCTCGATCCCGTCGCACGTGGTGCACTACAGCGGTCGCGCCGTCTCCACGTCGCAGTCGCTCGCATCCTCGGCCATCGTCGCCTCCACTGGGCTAATGGCGCGGACGTCGCTGCATGTGGCGAATGGCGCGCTCTCGACGGCTGCGTTCACGGCCCACAAGCTCACGGGCGCGGTTGGCACGTCGGTGCGAGGCGCTCGCTACGTGATTCCGCCGTCAGTCGCGAACGCGGTTTGGCAGGGCCTCGGCGCGACGGGAAACGCCTCGGCGTCGGTGATCTCGCACGCGATCGCTGTTCCCAGCTACCGCATGCTGCACGCTTTAGTACCGGAAGTTACAGAGTACTTCTCGGAGCAGGACGCGGTCATCAAGACGAAGGATGTGGTGCTGCTGCTGGTCAAGGTGCTGGGTCCGCAGAACGCGTTCCGTGTGCTCAAGTTCATGTACGAGACCATCAATAGCGAGGAAGCGCACGACGCGTTCCTGCTTTGCCATGACCTGGTGCGCGAGGCGCTGGATGGTGAGAACTATCGCAATGCTGGCGCGTCTGTGCGTAAGACCACGGGTGTCGACGCCCTCGTTCCGGTGGTGAAGGAGGTGTACAACCTGCTGCCTTCTCTGGACGATATACTGGACGCCGTCGCGTTCGTGGAAGATGTGTCCAAGGAGGTGACGCACTCGCTGAAGGCGAGAGATGACTCGTCGCGATTCGAGTACGTTGACAGCGATGACGACGTAGTGGCGGGGAGTGAGAGCGAGCACAGCACGATTTCGACTGACGCGTTCGACGGCGAGGAAGACGAGATCCCTGCTGCCGAGATCACGTGCGAAGAAGAGGCTCATGTGAAAGGAGAAGTGTTCACCGACAGCGAGTGGTCGGTGTCAAGCGACAAGCTCGACGATGCAGAGGTTGTTGTCGCCGCCGCCGCAGATGCGGCCAACGCCGTGGTGGAGACCGGCATCTCGTTCCTGGCGAGCGTGTCGGACAGTGACGAGGTCGCGTCGCTGTTCAACGCGTTCGGCGACTTCCTGGACGTGCTCGTCGACTGATTCGAACTGCCCTTGGTAGTCGGTCATCTACGCATGGATGGCCACGCGCGATGCTTTATTTATACGCTTTGACCACTGGCGATGCTGGCGTTGCCGCCGCCACCGAATTGCTGCCCAATATAATCAAGCAAATGCTGATTGCAACTATCATACGATCCAGCAACGGCTCGCCATGTTTGTAGGGCCTACAATAGTGGTGGCAGTCGAGTTGCAATCGCGGAGCACTATGATCAGCTACTGTAGTAAAGCATTAGTTGGCGTCTTACTCTATCGCTGCACTTTCATCTACACGCGCACACGCACGCTACGTAGCTCTGCTCGACCGCCCACTCGGAACTCGCGTCTTCGCCATCGCCTGAGTCCGCGCGGGTGGACTCGCGGTGGCGGTGGACGCCGCCTGCTCGCGCTTGGGCTGCGGTCCACGTCGCCCGGCAGCCTTGAATTCACTTGACCGAGCAGGAGCCACGGGGACTTGCGGTGCGAGGTGCGCTGCAACGGGCGCTCGCCTCGGCTTCTCTGCTGCTTCAGTGGCAGTGCTAAAGGCACGACGGCAGCCACGCGACGCGCAGTCTTCAGTTCCGTCTGGGCCACCAGCGTAGTACACGTCACGGAGGGCAACGCCGCCATCACCGCCTTCATCTTTTGCTACTGTGCAGTGCACGTCCAGCTGCCGCTCCAGCTCACGCACTCGCGACTCCAGACGCCACAACTCCGTCCGCTCTGTGCAGTCGCGCCGACACCCCTCGAGCACCGCCAGCTTGCTGCCCACCTCCTCCAGCTCTCGCGTGAGCCGCTCCAGCGCATCGCTCTTGGTCGTGATCTCTTCAGCGGTGGCGTCCGTGACTTCGCGCGAAGTGTCCAGTTCGAGATCCGTACCCGCGAGGATGCTGGCTGCTTCTTCTTCGCTGATGCAGTGCGCGTCTTCATCCGTGACAGGGGGAGACGCAGGCGACGCGCTGTCCGCCGCGCAGGCCATCGGGGACTCGCTCTCCGACTCTTCGTCTCGGTCTCCGTCTTGGTCTTGGTGTGCGCCTGCTTCGTCATCTCGCGTAACTCGACGGCGCCCACGGCCGGCAGTAGCGCGCTCGTGATGGCCGAGGCGGCGCCCACGACGATGCGGCTGACGGCGCGGTCGACGCAAGCGGCGAGGCTGCTGTTCGTCGCGTTGTGTTGGTGGTTGATGCGGTGCAGGGAGTAGCCGAGGGTGATGTTCATGCTTGCTGTCGGTTGTTTTTTCTCGTTCGTGGTTGGGATCGCTCGTGCGGATGCTGTTTCGCGCGGGCCGATTCGATTCGAAAGTGGGCGCCTCGTTACTCTGTGCGCTGATTTTCCCCCCGGCGCCGCCGCCCGCGCCCCCCGCGTTGTCCGCCCATCATGTCGGCCCGGCGTTCCATACTACTCGCCGGTAGATTCCGAAGCGTTACTACAAAGCGTATTGCTTCAGGACTATGTTGCCGTCGTCGTGGGCCAAATCCAGTAACGCTGAAATCCGACGCATTGACGGATCGCAACCGCTTTCACAGTGCTTACTGAGAGATACCGCAGCAAAATGGTACCACTCACTTTTCGGCCGTCGTTGCCGTCGCGGACCAACTCAACAGCCTCGGCAATCGCACTCCCAGCGACGATCAATATCAAGTCTCCCCTCACTATTCAGTGCAAAGTTCTCGAATGCGATGGCCGTCGCATTTCCGATCCGGTTCGCTTTGCAGGCCGAGCGATGCAGCCCACCGACCGCGCTACGCTTCCAGGGTACCACCACGTATGGTGCCGAGTAGAATGGCACTCGCCAGCTCCCGGTGCTTCTTGTTGCCGTTTTGCTCCAGCTCCGAAAGTGTCGCGATCCCGTCTGCCGCCGCCAGGCTAGCGCAAACCACGCTATCACCGGTGCAACAAAGATTCCTCAGTGCGACGAGTCCTTCTTCTGTGTCGCCATCGTCACTTGAGTCTTGAATAAATTTGAGCAGAGCCGCAATGCCACCATTCGCCGCGACTGCCGCCTTGGTCTCAGTGTCAAGGTCCATGAATTCTAATGCTCCCGCGGCCCAGAGTTTCTGCTTTTCACTTCCGTTGGCGACAAGTCGAAGAAGCGGTCCAATCCCTCCGTCCGCAACAACGCGGGCAGCTACAGACGCATTTCGATACGCGAGATTCCACAAGGCACCCGCAGCCTTCTCCTTCTGGACGTCGTTGCCGTCGCTCACCAACGCCACCAACGGAGGAATACCACCGGACGACGCGATCAGCACACAGTTGTCGTCGTTCACTGACAGATTCCACAATGCACCCGCAGCGTTCTCCTTCTGGACGTCGTTGCCGTCGCTCACCAACGCCACCAACGGAGGAATACCACCAGACGACGCGATCAGCACACAGTTGTCGGCGTTCACTGACAGATTCCACAATGCACCCGCAGCGTTCTCCTTCTGGACGTCGTTGCCGTCGCTCACCAACGCCACCAACGGAGGAATACCACCGGACGACGCGATCAGCACACAGTTGTC